>JANQAP020000100.1:8212018-8232617 GCA_026874005.2 Erythroxylum coriaceum
GTGGATTACTCTCTCTCGAGTTATAATCTTTAAACCCTAATTAATAATCCCTAATTTAAATTATGGAATTGTGATCTTTCGATTCACAATTAACCCAAAACCTAAATTTGTTCTAAAATTATCTATTAACTTATCGGGAATCTATGCTTGATCTCTCGTTACACGATTTCACCGGTTTGATTCAATTCTTATCTATCAATTTACCTAACTCTCATTAGCCCAAATTGATGATATTCACTCGGCTCATCCTCTCAGTTTGTTGCCAAATTATTAAGAACAAATATTGAATCACAAAATAACTCAAATGAAACACAATGAATCAAATTTCATAAATCTCAAGAATCAAATCCTGAAGGTGATTTTAGACAAAAATTGACATTCGACATAACATATTCTCGACAATTATCTCAATTTCATACATTAACAAAACTGAAATAAATTGGAAAATACGTTTAGAACGAACTCGTGGAGGCAGCGATGGCGAAAAACCACCTGTTCCGGGAAGTACTTCGTGTCAAGCTTCGTCTTCGTGTCTCTCTTCCTTCGTCTCCTTCCTCGAATCTCTCAATAGCTTTCTAGGGTTCTTAATTTGTTGATGTGAAAAGCTCTATCCAAAGCTGCTCTTTCTGTCTTGTAATGTTCTTTTTATATCTTGGAAGCCCTAGGTTTAATCCGAGGTCAAAACAGTTCGAAAAATCTAGCAAAAATCGAGTTTCTGTAATAGGCCAACACAAGTCACGATCGTGGCTAACGCCTAAACCTTTCTGTCACAATCGTGGCCCAAAATTCACGATCATGGCTAGGATTCTTTCAACTCGCCTCTTTCTGTCATGATCGTGGCCTATTATGTCATGATCGTGGGCCATGTTTTTGGCCTCAAACTCTCCGAAATTTCTTCGTTCTTTGCCGTTTACCCTGGAACACTAACAAATCCGTCAAAGTACCTCAAAAATATAATGTTTAAGCTCAAAGACTCATACTAACCCATAAAAACAATTAAACACATAAACTAACACAATTGAAACCTAAATACACACTAAACACTCAAAATAACACTAAATACTTTACAAATCAAACCCTAAAACACAATGTAAATCATAACTATCAACATCCCCACACTTAAACGTTTGCTTGTTCTCAAGCAAACAAAACAACAAACACACAGCACACAATGCGATAATAAGGCAATGGCTTTGACTTCATGAAATAAATTTAATTTTAAACACAATCCTACAAGTTATATCTAATCATTAACAAGCAAAATCTATGTCTAGTGGCTTTGAACTAAATATACAATTTAATCGAGATCTAAGTGTTAATTTGTTTACCTTTTCCAATTGTACACACACATTAATAATTCTTTGGTCTTTTCGACTCTGTAACTGTTTCTAAGTATATTTTCATGAAAAATCGAGCTTACTACAAGTTTGGTAGGTTTTTATTAAGCAGATACTTTCTTTAATGAACATAGACTTAGTCTTTTTACGTGGAGGCAAACATTGGTAATGAATGTTGATCCAGTTACTCAACTAAATCATGTTTTTATTAAACAGCTTGGTTGAAAAGTCATTATAGCCTTTTGATGTGAAGGCACACATTTGTGATGCATGTCGATCTAGTTACTCAGTTATATCACGTTTTTAACTGGCTACTAGCTCTATTCATAGCCCGAAGGCTAGCAGAATAGTGATTTATTTAACAAAAATAATTTTTTTCATTTCTTACCTACCTTGTTGTTTACTCATTTCCATGAAAATACTAGTTAAGCTACTTAAGTTAAAAGACCTCAAATTATGAATGAATGAGACAACCTATAGGGTGCTAAATTTACACTAAATCCTAATAAGCTGTATATTTATCCAAAAACTCCTAATTCACTGATTTTACGAGCTAATGATTATTTACAACCTAATAGACTATGTTCAAAATTAAATAAATTCCACTCCATTTAAGCCATTGACACATTCAAACAGTTCACAAAATGCAACCTAATAACTATCATACAATATGTAAAAATCACATTGAAAAGTAAAACACATAATCCCTCCCTACATTTGAACAACACATTGTCCTCAATATGAGAAGAAAGCACGCAACACATAAAAGAAAAGAAACAACATAATTGAAAGTAAACAAAAAAATAAACATAAAAATTAGAACTGAAGGCTAATTTGAAAAAGAAAAATAACTTAATCGAAAAATTGAGTTAGGCATAAATCCTATGGAGATGGAGGTGGTGATGGTGTCAGAGGCGGCAATTGAACACCTTGTGACTCAAAATATCGATGAATCCATCGGATATCCCGACTTTGACATCATTGTGTCCGCGCCATTTCGACAAGTGTTTTGTTGGTTTTGAAGATTGCAACCAAAACTTTCTTCCAACATGGTTCTTCATCTTCTTATTCCTAGAATTCTTTACTAGTGGATTCCTCCCATGCCTATATATGTGGCACTGAGCTCGAGCTTACCTGACTTGCCCTGATTCAAATATGTGTCTTCTGGCTGATATCCCTAAGTTCCATATTATGGGACTTAAGGATTTCAGCCTGCCATAAGTGATGATGGTTTAAGAATTCCGGAAGATGCACAATTAATCCCCTTCTTTCCATGCCAAAATATTCTGCAATGACAGACACTATATACCCAGTTCCTAGATTGTTGCTTCTCTGTGCGGAGTCGTAACAATGGTATTCAGCACATATGTAGATGTACAGACTGGAATACTGTGGTCTATGCACCACAACATAAAAAGTTTCTTTGTGGAACACTTGTTGGTTTCGGTTTTATCAAAAACCAGCTGACACATAAATTTATGTAGTAACAAGTGTTCATGGGACCTTATAATGTTGTTATGAGCATTCTTTGCATGAAATTCTTCAATTCCAATAAGCTCATTCCAGTACTGGGAAGGACAAAAGTCTTCATGATTGTCGATGATGGAGGATTCAGGGAATCCACACATCTCGTACATGATTTCGACATTTAATTCATAGGCTCCTCCTTCCGACCTAAACCTCAATTCTTTTGGATTCTTAGGGTCATAGGTCAAAGAAGTGAAAAATTCCAATGTAAGCTCCTGATAAATAGGAAATTGAAATTGTATGAATTGAGCCCACTGGATCCTGTCAGCTAAGTTTTCTACTCGCTCACGCAACTCTAGCCTATCAAGTGTGTCAAAATCAAAGTACTTAGGAACCACAATTTGTCTAGCACGAAAGGATCGAAAACGAGTACCTTCCTCCTCTGTGTAGATTAAGAAGGGCGCGCCAAAGTCTAAAGTTCAATTTTTTCGTCCACGTCCTGCAACTTCCTATTGTCTATATAGTTCCCGTTGGACTGATTATTTAATGCGTGGCATAATTGGGTAGACATTTGGAAGAAATTAGAAGTTGAAAAAAAAATCTAGAGAGATGTAAGAGTGTTTTGATGCTTAAATTCTAAAAAGATAAAGTGAAAATGAAAGTGAAAGTAAAAGTGAAGTTAGAACTAAATATATAGGTGGTAAAAAGGGTAAAATGGTAATAGTTCTTTTAAAGATTTGCACCCTCACTCATTCTGATCGTGGCCTGTGGCTTACCACCACTTCCTAATTTTCTTCTTTTGTTCTTTTTCCAATCTGTTCACTTTCACTTCTAAAGTCTTCTGTGGCCCTTTTTACCTCTCTCTTCATACTTGAACTTCATCCATATAATTCTAAAATCCTATTCCTTTCTCGATTTTATTCAAAAACAAAACTAATCCTAACTACAGAATTTCAAACATTCAAACAAAAACAATCAAAGAACCACTTTTCCATGGTTTGTCTCCCATACAACGCTTTTTTTAATGTTGGTAGCTCAATGCTCCTTTAAGCTCACGGTATTTGGAACGAATGGTGCGATGGTAGCATCGTCATTAATCTCAAAGTTTGAACTTGAGCTACCTTGCTATAGTCCCCACCTTCTTTGCAATTCTCTTTTTCTCGCGTTCTCCTTCGTGAGCGCTTCTTCCTGAAAGCATTCCCAAGATTCTCTATATCTTCCCATTCTCCTCGAGGTTTGGGTTCCTTGATATTCACTGGAGGTGAAGGAGAACTTTACTCTCTTCTCGCCACCTTGAAGGTCAATTTCTCCTTTCCTATTCGCAGAGTTAATTCGCCCCTACCGACATCAATGATTGAATGCGCAGTGGTCAAGAATGGTCGTCCAAGAATTATTAGGGTTTCCACATCTTCGCTAATGTCAGGTATGTAGAAGTCTATATGAAAGGTATATTTATCAACTTTTACTGGAACATCCTTAATAATCCCCATCAGTTTATGTTCAGTTCTATCAGCCATCTTTACCAGAAACTTGGTGGGTACTAACTCTCTTAACCCCAATTTCAGACTAAAGGTGTAGGGCATCATGTTTATACTTGCACCCAAATCTGCGAATGCCTTATTTATAATGATTCTTTTGATGCTGCAGGGGATGAAAAAGTCCCTTGGGTTCTTCTTTTCTGCAATATTCATCTTTCAATTGTCGCTCTTTGACCTTCTTTTTGACAAATTCCTGTAATTTGAGCTTCATCTGTACTTACTCCGTCAGTTCCTCGATCTTGTTTTGTTCAATCTCTTGTAATTTCTTTGTTTCCCTCTTTGCATATAACTCCTGCTGCTACACAATAGGAAATGGAAATACACATCAAGTTGCCTTAAGTGACTCGACCATAGGTTCACTTGGAAAGTCTTCTTTATTTGCTTGACTTTCTCCTTCATATTCTCCTCCCTTTACCTTCTCAGGTTTGTCATCCTGGGTTCGACTGATGACCATGATACGTTCCTTTGGATTAGACTCAGTGTTGCTTGGAAGAGTTCCAGCATTCTTAGTAGACATTGCCTCCTCTAATTGCCCCACTTAGACTTCTAGATTGTGTATGAACGAGGCATAATTCTTCGTAACTTGCCTGAATTTGTCCTTGAGCCTCCTGTGTGCTTCCTCCATGCCTCTGATCTTATCCAAAATCTTGTCTAACATTAATTACATCGAGCTCGTTTTATCTTGCTTAACCTTGAGGCCTAAATTGTCCACCAGTGTTGTTCAACCATAAGAAGTTAGGGTGAATCTTCCACACAGAGTTGTAAGTGTTAGAGTAGGGATTGTTACCCCCTCCTCATCCATATTGTGCTCCCATGTAGCTCACTTGCTCATGACTGTCCTCCTTTATTAGGTAATACTTCACGGTATCATGGTCTATCTGACCACAGAGCTCACACTTTAACTGTGCAACCTTTACCAGAGCTGAGGATGATGCCTTCATGTTGTTTAGTTGTTGCATCAAGTTGTCGATCTTTTCTTACATCTCTATCATCTGATCGACCGCAAAAATTTCCTTATGCTCTCTAAAAGTAGTCGATTGCCTTCCTCGCTCATTTGTCTAGAAGTAACTGTTACTTGCCATCTCCTCAATCAGGTCCTCTGCTTCATCAATAATTTTTCGCATCAAGGATCCTCCTGATGCTGCATCAATTGTGTCTCTTGTCTGTGGGTTAACTCCATTATAAAAAATCCGTAGAAGGAATTCCTTAGGTAGGTTATGGTGTGGGCACTTCCTTTGTAGGTCCTTATTTCTTTCTTACACTTCATAGATGAACTCCCCGTCACCTTGTTGGAAGTTGGTGATCTCCTTTATAATCTTTGTTGTCTTAGTCAGTGGGAAGTACTTGTCCAAGAAGGCACGCACAAGCTGATCCCATGTCATGATGTTGGCTGGGCTCAATAAATGATACCAAATGTTCGCTCTATCTTTAAGTGTAAAGGGGAATAGCCCTTTTCTAACTGCATCCTCTGACATCTGATGATACCGAAAGGTATCACAGATCTCGAGGAAGTTAATGATGTGCACGTTGGGATCCTCGTTCGCCAATCCATAGAATTGCACATTTTGTTGAAGCATATTGAGGAGGGCTGGTTTTATCTCGAACGAGACCGTTTGAACCTGTGACCTAGCCACTCCTTGGTTTGACGGGTTGAACCCTGACCTCATGAAGTCCATCAGGGTCCTCTGTTGTCATCCTTGGTTTGCTTCCTGATCCATATTCCGTTGAAATTCCTCGACCATTGATGATTTTCCTATCTTTTCTTCTTCTTCTCATCGAGCTTTCCTAAGGGTCGCTCTAATCGCGTGATATCTAAATCTAAAGTCTCTGCTACACGACTCGAACCTCTCGTGACTCTTGTGTTCATGCAAAAGTTCCAAAAAAAAATTAAGGAATGAAACAAAAAAAGTTAAAAACTAATCTAAACGCCTTAAACTATAGAACTAAACTATCGCCTCCTTGGCAACGACACCAAAAACTTGATCGCAAGTTTACATGTGTTAAAGTTTTACTATTTTAACCTCGATAATACTGCAATTACATAGGTCATTCGCGTAGTACCTAAGGTATCGATCCCACAGGAGGGGTAATCTAATCCTAAAATATAAGACGGAACTAAAATGCAACAATCTAAAATAAACAAACAATGCAGAAAATTAATCAATCAAACAATCAATTACGAGAAGTAAATGTCAGAAATAATAAACAAGTAGCAAATCACACAGCCTAATTCAAAATCAACCTAGGAACTGCCAAATGAGAGAAAGGGGGGTTTTAATCCAAAATTACTGAAAATCTAATCAATTATACAATTATCGAGTTATCGGGTCTAGATGGTCCTAGAGTGGATTACTCTCTCTCGAGTTATAATCTTTAAACCCTAATTAATAATCCTTAATTTTAATTATGGAATTGTGATCTCTCAATTCACAATTAACCCAAAACCTAAATTAGTTCTAAAATTGTCTATTAACCTACCAGGAACCTATGCTCGATCTCTTGTTACATGATTTCACCGGTTTGATCCTATTCTTATCTATCAATTTACCTAACTCTCGTTAGCCCAAATTGATGATATTTACTTGGCTCACCCTCTCAGTTTGTTGCCGAATTATTAAGAACAGATATTGAATCACAAAATAACTCAAATAAAACACAATGAACCAAATTTCATAAATCTCAATAATCAAATCCCGAAGGTGAGTTTAGACAAAAATCAACATTCGACATAACATATTCTCGACAATTATCTCAATTTCATACATCAACAAAATTGAAATAAATTGGAAAATATGCTCAAATCAGACTCGTGGAGGTAGCAATGGCGGGAAACTACCTGTTAGCTTCATCTCCTTGTCTCTCTTCCTTTATCTCCTTCCTCGAATCTCTCAATAGCTCTCTAGGGTTTTGAATTTGCTAATGTGAAAAGCTCTATCCAAAGCTTCTCTTTCTGTCTTGTAATCTTTTTTTTATACCTTAGAAGCCCTAGGTTTAATTCAGGGTCAAAATGATCTAAAATATCTCACAAAATGCGAGTTTAAATATCAGTCTGATGCGGGCCACGATCAGCCACGATCATGGCCTTGCTTACCATGATCGTGGCCAGTGCCTAAACCGTTCTGTCAAGATCGTGGCCAAAAGTGCACAATCATGGCCAGGATCCTTTCAGCTCGCCTCTTTCTATCATGATCATCCCCCGTGTTTTTGGCCCGAAACTTCTCCGTTCTTCGCCGTTTACCCTGAAACACTAACAAACCCATTAAGGTACCTCAAAAATATAACATTTAAGCTCAAAGACTCACACTAACCCATAAAAACAATTAAACACATAAACTAACACAATTGAAACCTAAATACACATTAAACAATTAAAATAACACTAAATACTTAACAAATCAAACCCTAAAACACAATGCAAATCACGACTATCACAAACCATCACTTTTGAGATCAAACCAACATTGTTGAATATGTTGCAGACAATTTCCAATTTTATAGACTAACCAATAAGGATCCTAATTCTCATTTAGTTAATTTCTTGGAGATTTGTGACACATTCAAATACAATGGTTTGTTAAAAGATGTAGCCAAGATAAGGCTCTTTTTGTTTACATTTAAAGAACAAGCCAAGGCATGGTTGAACTCTCTCAACCGAAAAAGAACATCACAATAAGGGAGCAATTGGTGCAAGCCTTTTTAGCTAAATACTTTTCCTTGATGAAGACCACTAGACTCATAAAAGAGAATATAAATTTCTAAAAAGATAAGGGGAATCATTGTATGAAGCATAGGAGAGATTCAGAGAGTTGGAAAGGAGCTTCCCACATCGTAACTTTCTTAAAGAGTTCATTCTGTAGAAGTTCTCAATGGTGTGAATCCACCCATGCAAGGCACCATTAATGCAACAACTGGTGGTTCTTTAATGAGGAAAATAGTTGAAGTTACATATGATTTATTAGAAGAGATGACAAATGATAGCTATCTATAGACGTCAGAGAGGAGTAAATAGTAGTCAACCTTTAAACATTAGAAGGGAGTGCTTGTTATGAATTAAGTGATAATATTATAGATTGAAGTAAAGAACTTAGCAAAATAATTAAACAACCTAAAATACACTTCTTCCATACTCAATGCAACTCAACATGGATGCAAATTATATAGACAAGAAAGTCATGTCTTAGATGATTGCACCCTAATGGAAAATAACAGCATGGAGCAGCTCAACTTTATCGGAGCACAATATGGTTAGGGTAGTAATAACTCCTATTCCAATACCTTTAATCTTGGGTGGAAAAACCACCAAAAATTTTCTTGTTCTAGCATTACTGTAGGGAATCCAATGAGAACTCAAGGTCTACTAGGATTTGAACAAGATAGATTGAATTCTTTAAGATAGATTGAATTCTTTAGTATCAAAGATGGAAAAGTTGATGGATATGTTGAATTCCAAATTCACAAACTAGGATGAGAACCAAAAGAGGATGGAAACTAAGTTCGATCAAATTGCAAAGAACCAAGCATCTTCCGTTCACAATCTGAAGCTTCATATGGTTAATTAACTAATGCATTGTCTACATAAAGTGTGTGGGATCTCTCAAGCAACACAGGTTGTAATCCAAGGGAGCAGCTAAAAGCCATCACATTTAGAAGTGGCAAAGAGTTGGAAAAACCAACAGAAAAGGAAATTCAATCCCACTAAAGAGAACACTAAGAGAACCATGATAGGAGAGAAGGGCAGAAAGAGGAAACTCTGTATATTCCTCCCCCTCCATATGCACTAAAGATTCCATTTCCACATAAGCAACTAAAGAATCAATTGGATTTGCAATTTACAAATTTCATAAAGAAGTTAAAGAAATTGCAAATCAACCTATCTTTTACGGAAGCTTTGGAAAAAAATGCCCAAGCATGCAAAGTTCCTCAAGGATATACTATTAAACAAGCGAATATGGGAAGATAATAAAATGGTCTCCTTGATTGAAAGCTATAGCTCCATAATTACCAACCATATGCCTTCAAAATTGAAGGACCCATGGAATTTCACTTTACCTTATGTTGTTGGTAATTCAAAATGTTTTTATGATCTTGGTGCAAGCATTAATCTTATACCATTTTCAATTTTTAGGAAATTAGGGCTAGGAGATGTGAAGTCAACTTTTATGCTCATCGAATTGGCAAATCAATCCATAAAAAACCGTTTAGTATGGTGGAGGACGTGATAGTCAAGGTGGACAAATTCAGTATTCCAGTGGATTTTGTAGTGTTAGATTTTGAAGAGGATGGGAATTGCCCATTAATTCTTGATAGATTATTTATTAACATAAGAAGAGCATTGGTTGATGTCCAATAAGGGAAACTTATTCTTCAAACTGGTAATGAGCAAGTTGAATTTAACATGAATAAAGTACTAAAAATTTTGAAGGAAAGCAGCTCTTACATGAATATATAGACATATATATAGTGGATAAGTGAATAAAAGAGCAAGAGAAGTGCAATATAAAAGAAGTGAGTGTTGGGGAAGTAGACGATGAAGGAGAACTAGGAAAGGATGAGTTGGCTGATAAATTGAAGCAAGAGATCTTAGTAAGAACGAAAGTACCTGTGCCACCCTCCATTAAGAAACCACCCACTATCAAGTTAAAGCCCTTACCTACATATCTTAAGTATACCTTTTTAGGTAAGGGTCAGACTTGACCATCGTTATTTTAAACCAGTTGGATGGGAATAAAGAAAAGAGTGTTAAAGACCATTAGGAAGAGGATGAGAGCCATAGGATGGCAAATTTTTGACATAAGAAGTAAAATTCCTATTGTAGTGATGCATAGGATTAACCTTTAAGAAGGAATTAAGGCAGTGAGGGAAAGAAAAAGAAGGCTAAACCTTAAAATGAAAGAAGTGGTCAAGAAGGAAGTAGTGAAGTTATTGGACACTGGGATTATTTACCCTATTTCGAATAGTGAATAGGTTAGCTCGATACAATGTGTACCTAAAAAAGGGGGCATAAGTGAAAATGATGTACTTGCACAGTTATAGGTTAGAGAGTTTGAATTGATTACAGGAAGCTCAACACTGTGACCAAAAAAGATCAATTTCTTTTACCATTTGTGGATAAAATTATTAAAAGGGAGTCTACCTATACATTCTACTATTTCATATTCAGAATAAAATCAGATTATCATCTATCCGAAAGACCAAGAGAATACCACTTTCATATGTCTTATGGAACATTTACCTTTAGATGATTGTCGTTTGGGCTTTGTAATTCTTCTAAAACTTTTCAAAGGTGTATGATGTCTATTTTCATAGATATGATTGACAACATTATAGAAATATTAAGGATTATTTATTAGTCATTCGAAACTCTTTTGATCACTGCTTAACAGATTTGGATAAAGTTCTACAAAGGTAAGAAGTATTGCATTTGTTTCTAAACTGAGAAAAATGTCACTTCATGATGCACGAGGATATTTTTTGGGACATAAAAATTCATATCAAGTTATAGAAGTGGATAAAGCTAAAAGGAATGTCATTGAGAAGCTTCCACCATCGAACAATGTTAAAGGCATTTGTGCATTTTTTGGAAATACAGGATTTTATTGTTGATTTATCAAGTACTTCTATCTCATTGCTAGACCTTTAACTAATCTATTAGTTAAAAACGTGTCATTTAATTTTGATGGTAGTTGTTTACTTTCTTTTAATAGTTTAAAGGCGGCACTCATTTCAAAACCTATACTGATATTGTCGAATTGGTCATTTCCATTTACGGTCATGTACAATGCTAGTGATCAAATAGTAGGATGTGTGATAAGGTAATTTAAATACAAAAGGTTGCATGCTATTTACTATGCAAGCAAGAAATTAGCGAGAGCCCAACTCAAGTACACTACTACTGAGAAGGAGTTACTAGTAGTTGTATTCGCATGCAATAAGTTTTAGTCTTATCTTTTGGAATCTAAAGTGATCATTTATACCTACCATACAGCGTTGAGGTATCTTTTCGCCAAGAAAGAAGCAAAATAAAGACTTATTTTATGGGTGCTACTTCTACAAGAATTTGATATAGTTTGCTAATATAGCAAATTATGTTGTAGGTGGTAACCTTCCCCTCAATTTGTCTCGCCAACAATAAAAAAAGTTCTTGTATGAATGCACTCACTATTTGTTAGATGGGCCAATTCTCTATAAAACTTATACTGATGTTTTGATCAGGAGAAGTGTTATAGAGGAGGAGATGTTAGACATATTAACACATTATCATGATTCTATTTATATAGGGCATTATGTAGCGAACAAGAAAGCAGTTCGAGTATTTAATGTGGATTTTATTCGCCTAACTTATTCAAGGATTCTTGTGAGTTTGTGATGCAATGTGATACATGCCAAAGAGTGCGTAATATTTCAAAGAGAAATGAGATGCCACTTTCTAACATCTTGAAGGTACAAGTATTCGACTTATAGGGATTAGATTTTTGGGACCATTCCCATCATCCCTAGGGAGCGCATACATATTGATGGGAGTAGATTATGTATCGAGATGGGCTAAAGTAGTGACAACTTCAACTAATGATGGTAAGGTGGTACAAAAGTTCATCAATAGGTTAGTAGATTTGGAGTGTCAAAAGTAATAATTAGTGATGGAGGAGCCCATTTATGTAACAATTCTTTTGAAGCTCTTCTTAAGATATATGGAATCTATCATTAAGTGGTCACGCTTTATCAACCGTAAACAAGTGACAAAGTGGAGGTTATTAAATGCGAACTAAAGAGAATATTAGAAAAGATGGTCAATAGTATAAGGAAATATTAGGCATTAAAGTTTGAGGATGCTCTATAGGAGTATCAAATTGCCTTCAAAACATCGATTGATACAACACCCTTCTAACATGTTTATGAGAAGGCTTGTCACTTTAAAGATAGAGCATAGGACATATTGGGTGACTAAGGCTTTAAATTTTGATTGGAATATAGTTGGTGAAAAGAGACTCTTTCAATTAAATGTGCTAGTAGAGTTAAGGTTTAATATTTATGAGAATGTCAAGTAATATAAGGAGAAAGTTAAAAAAAATGGCATCATTCTCATACCAAAAAAAGGACTTTAAAGTTTGAGGTGCAGTTTTGCTATTCAATTCAAGATTGAAATTGTGTCCATGAAAACTCAAATTGCGTTGGATTGGTCCTTTTAAAGTGACCTTAGTATTCAAACATAGAACTTTGGAATTAGAGAATGATAAAAAGGAAGCATTCAAAGTGAATGGACTTCGATGCAAGCATATTTCGAAGGAGCATATTCACATGAAAGGGAAGTAGTATCTTTCCTTTCTTTTGGTTTAAAATAATTGTACTCAAAAGGTCAAACTAGTGACCTTAAAATTAGCATGTTTGTTTTAGTTAGGTTTTTCATCATTTTAAGAGTCAATGAGTTTACATCTAAAATTCAAAAATTCATCCCAAAAGCGTTAACAAGATGGGGTTAAGAAAATAAACAGAAATAAAAAGATGAAAATGTCCCTCTCACTAGCTAAGCGACAGACACTAGGTAATTAAGAAAGTTACGAAATAAGATGAAGATTGAACTCTAAATTAGGGCTAGATGAAGGTGAGTTGCTAGAAATTATAAAGGAAAGACATAGCACAAAGCGAAGCAGAAAGTGAAGAAAGAAAAAAGAGGAGGAAAAAAAATCAAGGATAGAGAAGAAAGAAAGATGAGCACAAAAGCAACTTAGGATGAAGTAAGCATAAGCAAATTACAACAAGGACGAGGGCAAGCAGCAGATTATAGAAATGAGGAGATTAACCTCCATGATAACCGAAAGAAGAGAGAGGACAGAGAAACATTGTGATCTCAACACATGAATGTTTGATCCTTGATACCCAATAGTTGATTGGCTGTCATGTTATGTAAATGTAGGTTCTGATAAACCCTTTTTCTTTTTTTTCAAGATGCAATAAGAAATTGTTTCAAATACGATATCTGAATTTGAGGGAGAAGAAGGTATTTATAGATATTTTGGACATGAACAGAAGACAAGCCTTGTTAACGGACATTCGGTTGTATATACACACTGGGGAATGCATTCCAACCTTTTGTAATTAAATTTTATTCAGCTCTTTAAAATGATTCACTATTGACTAAGAAAATTTCAAAGTTCTTGTTTAAGCATTCAACCGCACTAAACTCTATGACAAAGGTACAGACTTCTAGATTTTTAGCTACTACAAGTTCATCTCATTTACGGACTGCACAATCTGACCTGTTAATGCAGCGTAATAAGAAGAGCTTCCATAGATGTTTCCTCAGGAATAACATAAACAGTCACAATTCAAATCAGGTTGAAGTTTCAAGTTTGATACTTCAAATTTTCCATCTAATAGTACAAATATATATATACATATACATATATATATTATAAAATGTTTAAAAGGGATTAAAGTTTTAATCACCGTGAAACTCAGAGTGGTTAAAATTTGTTAAATCTTAATTTAAATAATAAAATTGTACGAGAATATCAATTAAAAAAGATAAAAAGTATATTAGTACAATTTTGCTTCCCGTTTATTTGAAAAAAGCGTAAAAGGATCTTGCAAACAGTGAGATGGATAACGGATATTGATGATATTAAATAGTCTATATCTATTTAGTCTTTAATTTCTTTGTCCTATTTATTGATGAATAAAAACTCATAAAATAAAATAGGGACAAACTAAATGAAACTGGCTATCTATTCCGACCTTGACTACCATAATTAACAAAACAAAATTGCCTTGTGATTTTAACCGAGTTAGCGATTGACAGAGCAAGGAAGTGACAGATTGAGAAAGAGTGTCGGGAATAAGGGACATCAAATCTGCAGTACCTAATAACCCAATTCTTCCTGTTTTTAAATGATCCCGGCCTAATAAATATGAGCCTCATTTATTAAATGGCTGAGATCATTTAAAAACAGGAAGAATTAAGTTATTAGGTACAGCAAATCTGTTCCCTGAATAAGGCTTCCGAGATTTCAGAAAGAGATTGTCTGTTTCACATTTTCTGTGCCATCTATGTTCCAACCCCTCTTATCCATATGTTTTACGCTGTTTTATTTATTTATTTGAAGAAATTGGCACAGAGATGGAACAGGTAATATGGAAGAGACGATCTCAAGCACAAGATTTCTGGATCATAATCATACTTAAGACTTCAATCATCGTATTGAAAACAAACTACAGAGACGCTTCTCACATTGCATTATTTCATACTCAAACGCCACATTTTGAAGATAACAAATCACGAAACTTTTTATTCCATTTGATGAATAAAACAAACTACAGTCTTTAGCTTAGTGTTTTCTCTTTTATTTTTCTTATGGAATTAGTCAATGCTTCTTTTGAAACTAAACAATTTGAGGACGAAGGCGGCAATTCTACAAGACGGTTGGGCCTCGGTCGTTGAAAATGAAGAGGACCCTAGAAACCAATGCCCCAAAGAATTACTCTGCTACAGTCAGATTACTTCACTTTTACTCAATTACTCGATACAACCACCATGCTAAGGTGTGGACTGGGTTGACGTTTACTCCACAAGCACATTACAAGGCCGAATTGGAATCCTTCTCCGCTTGCTATCATCATCGCATGGCTGCAAGGTAGAACCCAAACCAATATCGATCAATTAATTAAAGTCAACACCTACAGTTTCAGCACTAGACTGCTATCAAGTGGTTGCGTTGCTTTCTTGAGGTTCGGATATAATGTTTTAATACATATCTGTATGTGGGCACAGAATGGAAGATGAATTGTCATTTTGGTGAACATGAATCACTACCACTACCACACACCTGAATGACGAAATTTGGAACTCGAATCCTTTTCGAGCCATCTGCCAGGCGTTTGTAGGGTAAATTGTTTTCTGTTGATGCAAATTTGTTAATGACCTGCAGGGCACATCCGCTAATCATTGCAAGAGAAATTTGATCAAGATTAAATCCCATAATAAAAAGGGCAAATTTCCTGTAAATTTTTGTCCCGACTAGCCTATGGTTTATTCAGGTAGGTAGTACATTTTTTATTTTGGGTTCTTTCCATAACAATTTTTCAAATTAACTACATAACATTCAAAACATGAGATAAGGTTATGAAAGTAATCACCTGGCTTTGAATGGCCCCAATCACTAGTTTGTTGCATCCTGAAGCATGCACAGTTTCTAATCTAGGGCATTGAAGAACCAACGTATCTGGAGATATGGACATATACCTAATTAGCTTCTCCTCACACGTAAAGGGTGAAAGTGCAGGACTCAGACCACTGTCGAACTAATTCATATAGAAACCTTAAACAATCAATACCTGGATGTAAGTTTTTGCAAGAGTTCAAATTCAGATCATTGAGTTCTGGGCAAGTTAAGTACAATCCCTAGATTCAAGTTTAAAGGTGAAAACAAGATAAGAAAAAATCCTGATTGGTATTGATTTTGGGCATAAAGAAAAAAGGGGATCTTACATTTAAGCTAGAGCAGCCCCATAAGCTGAGTTTTCTCAACCGATCATGTTTTATGAAGATTTTCTGGTATAGATGTAACTTATTTTGCAGCGTTGTATGCGACTTAGAATCATCGGTTTCATCCAAAGTTGGATACTCAGAACTTGGATCACAAATGGTCATCCCACAATCCATCAGCTCAAGAAGAGGCAACTGGGCTGTAGCAAATTGGATTCCACCTGAGATTATATTATAATTAGTACGGCTCGTGTAGGAGAGAATGAAACGAGTATAGAATAAGCTAAATCTTTAGAGCGATTGAGCAGTGTAATCACTTGAAGTGATGTTAGGACAAAGAGCTAGGAGAAGCTTGGACAGTGTTGCAGGAAAAACATTGCAGATCATTCCAATGCCACTGTCACTGATGCTAGACCTGAAATCAAATTGCAGTACCATATAAGTCGTCACGAAATAACATTATGAAGCTCACAAATTCCAGAATTCATTTACAGGGTTTGATCCAAAACATACCCACTCAAATCAAGCAATTCTAATTTTGAATAACTTGAGGCAATGGCAGCAACCGATGCGTCAGTGATTTCAGTTCCAAGAACTAGAGAAAGCGCTCGCAGGCCCCTAAGATCACAGAGCAAGCAAGCCACCATCATCTTACTCTTGTACAACATGTCAATCATCAGCCTATTAAACATTTACAGCTTTTTGCAAACAACCATTTGACATTGTCCTTTTACAGACCTCAAATTTGCAAATGTAAGAGCAAGTATAGCGGCATGTGAGAGCCGATCTGATGCAATGTGTATATTCTGCAACCTAACACAGCTCCTTCCCAAGCTCTCAAACATGGCCATGAGATCTGTACTGTCATTTTCTTGACGAGAAAAATCCAAGGAAATCTCTCTCAAGTTAGGACAGTTAAACACCTAAAAGAAAGAGGGGAAGTTTGTCAAATACATAAAAAGTAAGACATCATCTTTTTTGAATAACAAGGTGCAAGTTTATGATTAAGGCACAGTTGAATGCACTTAAATTCTAAGATGCATCAGAGAAGATTGGGTTCAACTAGCGGAAAACAACAGGACGAGAATTTACCATCTTAGAGAGAGAATAAAGATCTGAAAGCCAAAGTGTAGAGAGACTTGATGAACAGAGAACTAAACCCCCTAGATTAAAACACCCTTCCACCTTTAGGCTTGTAAGGCAACGTTTATCGGCAACAAAGCGACCCAATTCATCACTGCATATCCAAACAATAGAGCATGACATGAAACATCAGCCTTTCTACAACCAGCGAAGATCCCTGTTCTCTTCTACACAAAACTAGGAGCACACGGCACCGCCAAGACCTTTTATAACATAAAACCAATTTAATTGTAGCACAAATTGTTAACTGTTTCCTTTGAAGAAAGATTTGGAAACACAAATTGGTGGAGTAAGGTTATAGCCTATCAACCTTAGCGTTCATTGTGATTTAACCACTATTACCATCATCCACTTCCAAATTATAACATGTGTAGCAAGCAATTATTCTTTCACCCAACAGACTCAGAATGCATAGAGATAGAGAAACAGCAAAGCTTAAACAAGAAAAATCCACGGATAAAATAGTTTATGGCATACGAACAAACAATTAGGAAGAAGATTATACCCAGATATCCGATTAACTGCATCAGCAGATGTGCGTATCTCCAGAAACTCCAAAATGGGGCAAGAAAACGCAACGCAAGCCAACATTGTCGCATCCACATCCCTGCAACAGCCAAACAAATACCAACATTACACAGTGAAATGATAAATTTCTTTATTTTGTGCATGACCACTGAGCATAAGATTGAGTGGGATTCCTATGCCTCATAACCAACTAAAACTGTATTTGCAAACCAACAACCTCGACTTCTTTCCAGAACAACAATTTCGATACTTCTATTGCCTGTCTGTTAAAATTTTCATTTGGCTCGCTTTAATTTGGCCACATTTTAACTCCCCCAAAGACAAACGTTTATGCGGCGTCTTATGTTTAAATAATTTTATTTATTACTAGCATCACGCCTTTTTCCAAGTCTCCGCATCTTTAGTTCACAAAAACCCAAATGTTCATGGAAACAGACTCCATAAGCCCGTGGATCGGACAAAACAGAGCGCCGTCAAGAAGAAACCCTGACCTTTCCATCCTCAGAATAAGCTTAACAAGTCCAGTACACTTCTTCAACACAGATCCAACAAACCCAAGCTCAGCTCTACAAGGAACCCTAAGCCTAAGTTCCTCCGCTGCCCTCCAGAGCCTCCTCGCCGTGTCCCTCCACCCCTTACACACCGTCGCTGCCGCCAGTAGCTCCGATGGTGGCAGCCTCCTCAGTACTTCCCACAAGCAACTCGCCGGCAGCCTCCCGGAACACAAGCCCCACAGATCCGACTCCGATTCCTCTATATCAACCTCCGGAGAGTCGCATTTGAGGTCAACGTCGTCAAAAGAGAGAGCTCGCCGTAGGTGAGAAAACGGCTGCCGCTGGAAAGGCTGGTGGCGAGAGGCGGAGACAGCGGCAGCGGCGGAGGAAGAGGAAGAATCGGCAGAAGTGGGAGTGGTGATGGGAATGTTGCAGACGTGGCCTTTCTTCGGGAGGCCACAGCGGCCGCAGTTGTAGCTGCCGCGGGACTTCTTGCTGGGGTGCTTGTTGGTTTGGAAATCGAAGGGGAAGGAGGCGGTGGAGCCCCCAGGGGTGGCAGGGGAGATGTGCGGCTGGTTGTGGTGGTGGTGGTGGTGGTGGTTCATGGCGGGGGGCGGCGGCTACAGAGTGTGGAGAGAGGGAGAGGCTTTGAAAATGGAGGGAGTGAGTAGGAAATAAAAGAGAGGGAGAGCTGTCCGTAAGGGGCGGGAGATTTAACGTGTTTTGGCGCCTTGAGCATGGTTTTCTGAATGGTCAGAATGACCGTTTTGTCCTTGCTTAACCGGGTGGATTTAGATTAAATTGCTCGTCTTAACGTTTGAATTCATAAAGAAAAATCGGTAATACATTGGAAGAAAAATATATTAGACAGGTATACCAAACAAGGAAAATTAAAAAGGAAACGAATTCAATGTATTAAGAGTTTTATGTTCGGTAGGGGAGTTTTGATAGGATTACATTTACAATTTCCAGATCTAAATTTGTTAAGTTGTCAAATTAAATGTGATCGTTTACATGTGTATTTAAGCCTTTATCATGTATATGTGATCCCATGTAATCCTAACACTCTAAGTCGACTTTCAC
The DNA here is from genome assembly GCA_026874005.2 of Erythroxylum coriaceum. Lineage (NCBI taxonomy): Eukaryota > Viridiplantae > Streptophyta > Magnoliopsida > Malpighiales > Erythroxylaceae > Erythroxylum > Erythroxylum coriaceum. The sequence continues at coordinate 8,231,088 of JANQAP020000100.1, forward strand.
CCTATATATATATGTATATATATAAAAGAAAACATTGTTTGAAAATACTACCTACGAGATTTATATATATATATATGTCTGTGTGAGTGTGTGTATATGTAACTAAAGATTTCCTTCTTGTTATGGTTTTGGCTTTCGAGTTTGGTAAAAAGAGCTTTTCATTTCTATTTTGGATCTTAGTTACTTTTTAACTTTTATAACCTTTTTTAAAATTAGAAAAAAATTATACTAATAAATAGAGCTCCTAAAAAAACTTATAATTTAGTATAAAGGCTACTGAATACTAGTTACCAAGTGATTACAGCTATTAAGAATATAATCATAGTAAATTTTATATTTCTTCTTTTCTAATACAAATATAAGTATGGGAATTTTGAATTTGTCTTCTTTCCTTGTTATAGATTAAAGAAGTTTCTTTTCTGAACTTAAACACATGCCTCTTCTTCTATGTTTTCATTTGGTAATCACTATATGACCTAACAACACATTAGCTTTTGTTGGTAATGAATCCAATATCTCCTCAATTTTGTTATTTTTATATCTTCATGTTTTGTTTCTAATGCTAAAACATGTTTTCATTTGATTGATATTTTTTATATCTATATTAAAATTTATCACAAGTGCACAGAGTAACTGAAGTTAACACAGACAAGTACGAGTCTACGAACATTATAAGTACTAGTAATTATCCTTTTTTTATTATCTAACCTATAAATCAGATTTTGAATTTTATTTAAAAATTAAACTACAGAAATAAACTAAGATCAAAAACAATATTGAACTCAAGACAGAGGAAAATATTAAGAAGATGTTAGTACCAAATAATAATGTCAAAGTAATGAATCCCCCTAAGAACCTTAATTATTAAACCTTTATTATGCAATTATATTATTGATTATTAGATCTTACAAATTCCTATCTTATGCTTTTTGAAGGTTATTAATAACTAATCCATTAGTTGACTAACAAAATCTTTCTCGTTAAAACTCTATGATTGTGTTATTGATTTATGAATTCTACTATTAAGTTTGACCCTAATATAGAGGATTTACATAAACCTATCTCTAGGTTTGCATACAATTATTTCTAATTATAGTAGATTTATTCATACAAGAGGATTTCTCAATTTTAATAATATGAAATCAAATCATACACTAACATTCTGGGCATATTCGAATAAGAATGAAACGCATAATTGAATCGTAACAAATCAATCAATATAATTGCATTGAATAAAAGATCAAGTCATATTGTTATCACAACTTAGGTTCACCATGCCTAGACTCCAAAAAAGATTAGTTCCTACTCATAGAAAACAAAAGCAATGATGAATATGCAGAAAAAACTAATAGAAAACAAATAAATCATAATTATAAATCTCCATTTCTCTTCTATTAGATCTTTTTACAAAACTATATTTGATGTTGTTATCTGTTGGACCCCACACCCCGCTCTTAGGTCGGCGGCGTGTGTTTGCGGGACATACCGCGGCATCCAACCTTACTCAGTATTGTCCTCTTTGGTCAAGGG
>JANQAP020000100.1:8279215-8309143 GCA_026874005.2 Erythroxylum coriaceum
ACTGAGTAAGGTTGGATGCCGCGGTATGTCCCGCAAACACACGCCGCCGACCTAAGGGCGGGGTGTGGGGTCCAACATTATCTAATAGATCTCTTGACGTATTCTTCGTGCTTTCCTCATCCCTTGATTGGAAGTATCGCCTCTTAGGTTGTTTATGACTTAAAATTGCTTAATAACTTAGCTCCCTTTGTTTTGCCTCGACTCATATCCTTTTATAGTAAAATCTAGGATTTTTGGGTTATACATGGTCAACTTATATGAGTGTGTGAGTGATTATGTATTTCCAAAAATATCAAAATTTGTGATTTCACACAGGCACAAAAACTTACATGAGCAATATACATGACTATATATATCAACATACACGGGCGTGTAACTCCACACGACTAGAAATAAAATTCTTCAATCTTTACATGTTTACATAGACTTACATAGTCACTGTACACGGTCGTGTAAGTCCTTAGTTACTTCAAATCTTTGTTCCATGCCACGATTTCATCTATATTATTCTACTATTAGTCCGTGAAGGCAATTATTACCTACAAATGCACTTAGAGCAAATTAAGTACCAAATATACAACAAAAATATAAAATATCAAGCAAAACACATGAAATATAGGTGTATAATTATAGTTAAATAAGCATTTATCAACATTATTGTCACCTTTTCATTTATCTTCATTCTATACTCCATCTTCTTGTCATGCCTTATGTTATATGGTTTTATTTGATGCTAGCCAAGATGTTTTCTCATATCTAGGTTAGTAAGCTTTTGATAGAAACTTTTTCTACTCTTAGTACTTATTCTTAAAAATTCTTTCACTTCTTTCTCTATAAATAACTTATACACTTAATCATAAGGCAATCTTAGAGAGGTTGTAATCCTCTTTTTATACGCTACCTCTTTGTAGTCCATGAAATAATTTTCTTTTAATTATCTTCGTTGGAATGGTGGTTATATAAAGCTTGAATTCTCAACTATAACACTTTAGATTAATTACATTTGAAGAAGAGATAATCTCTTGATTTATGCTTTGCATTCAATAGCTTATATACTAGATTTGTGTTTTGAGACTTTTGATTATGTCTAGAGTGTTTAACCTATTTATGATGACAAGTCATTAAAGGATGTCTTATAGGGATTTCACTTGAACTATATAAACCTAATTCATTACACCTTGGATGTCGAATTCCTAAATACTTGGCAGCAAGAGTTGTTAGTTAATAGGCCTAATGCTTGTCATCCTATGTTGTTCTTTAGATGTTGACTTAGGTTGTTTCTAAGCGTATTTTCCTAAATAATGGAGAAGCCTTTGAACTTTATATATCATTTATTGCCTCTTATAAGGTTCTTGACATTAGCTTTGGAGTTAAACATATACCTTAGGTGAAAGGCTTCAAGGAATATGTATAAGACCTTTTTCACTTCATTTGTCAAGTTAAAGCCATGTTTTTTCTCCGTTCCTAATTTTATGCTTAATCACATAACAAAACATTTCCCTTATCTTAAATATTTACATCATAGTCCAAGAACTGTCAAACCTCGACTTAATTTTCCATAGGCACTAATTCTCCAAGTAGTGTCAATAAACTCATTGCACTCAAAAAGTTCGTTATAAATAAGGAGCCACCAAATCCTTTTGGCAAGGAACACATTATTGGTGATTTGCATTGGTCATACACCCATTAATACCTTTCTTTTGGCACTCCAATGTCTCCCCATTTGACTTTAGCATAAGGTTAACTATGTGCATCTTTAATTTATAAAAATGTTTCTCATCATTCTCTCTAATGCCTTTATGAGGTTTTTTTTAGCAATAACATGTGTGAGATCGAATAGACATGTATATTATTTAAGAGGATTTGATAATTTACAGTCTCCCTGTATAAGTTAAGCTTTTATTATAGCAGTACTAATTCTCTTATGGAATATATCAAACAAAGCTTGACAATCACCATATATTGGCCTTTTAATTGAAGTAGGAATTCCCAGATATATGAATGAGAGACTTTATCTTTAGATTAAGAATTTGCTCCAATTAAAAATAGCATGTAGCTTGTATTGATGTTGAGACTTGATAGCTTCCTAAATGAATGAAGTGAGTTCATTAGAACCTTAATTAAGCTAATAGTTTCCCTATAAAACATATGTAGGTCATTTAATGAAAGATTATAGACCCTTAACTTTCCATATTTGTAATAAAATTTGAAAGAGAGTTCCTTCTTAATGTTGTAATTAGTAAGCTTGCTCAACACCTCTATACAAATTAGGAATAGATAAAGTAATGATGGGTCATTTTGCCTTACTCCTCTTTTTGAACACCTAAGATGGTTATCTATTCACCTTGACATGAAAGGATGTGGTTGTTATGTATTGCTCAATCTAAGTGACTTATTTTTATAGCAAATCAAATGCCTCTAATGAGTGTAAGGTGAATTCCTAACCAATTAAATCAAAGGGCTTATGAAAGTCAACTTTTATGGCGTAAATTTTGATGAAGCCATTATGAAAGTCAACTTTTATGATGCAACTTTTGATGAAGTCATTCATTTGGTAGCCTTTAGCTTTTGGGTGAATAGAATATTATCACCTATGTTCCTTCCCCTAATATAAGCTCCTTTTTATTTGCTTATAAGAGACTCTAGTGCTTCATTTAGCCTTGAGATAAGTACTTTGAATATGATCTTGGATAGGAAGTTGTAGTAGGTTGTGAGCCTATAGCCTTTGAGAGACTTAAGATTAGACATCTTTAGTACTAGGAAATTTTGAGTTTTATTTATTTCCTTTAGCAATTTTCTTAAGTTAAATAATTCCATGATAAGTTTATTGACCTATATCTTTGTTTAGCTCTATAATTATTTGAAGAAAAATACATTAAACCTATATGGACTAGGGAAGTTATTGGAATTAAGGCTCATTAATTCTTTTTCTATGTCTTAAGATGTAATAGGGCTAATAAGATCCTAAATTTATTCAATAATTATTTCTTTTGGGATAAAAGAGATGAGAACATATAAAAAAGTACTCAGAGATCTCCTATTTCAACTCCTTTTGATCCCAAATCCTCTCTTCAATATCCTTAATCAAGTTTGATATTTTATTTGCTTTATTCTAGCTAAGATTGCATTAAATAAGAAGGTAGAATTCCTGTCTCATCTTGTATCTATTAAACTATTAATTTCTGCTTGTGTAAGGATTTGTAAACATCAAGTGTTATTATGTAATTGCTTAAAGCAGTCTTTTCTCTCCTGATATTGGTTTTGTTTGTTGGATCCATGTATAAATTAGATTGTTCTTGTGTAGTTAAGATCTTGGTCTCCTTGATGTCAAGGCTTTTACTGCTTACATATTTCTAATGCAGTTCTTTAAGTCCCTTTTTCACCATTTCAAGCTTTTTCACATATTTAGAAGCTTAAAATCACTCAACCTCTTTTACCGCCTTTTAGAATCTCTCAAGTTTTGTAAGATAGTTTATAAGCCTGAATAGGGTGATTTAGATAGGGGCTTAGCCATATTGAGAATTTTAATTGGTAAATGGTCTGAGGCGAGACAATTACCAAGGACAATCTTGCTTCTTTGAAATCTCAATCACCTACCAAAGTTCTATCCTACTTCTTTCTTATAACTTGTGTTGTTTATTACTTCGTGTGAATTGATTTCCCTCATAATTAAGATTTATGACCCTTATATTGTTGATGTATGATTTGAAATCATACAAGATCATTTCAAGTTCATACATCCTTTAGACTACGAGCATAGAAAGTACTATTAAAATCTATAAGAATTATCTACAAAGTGCCATGATAAATGATTAATAGACTCTATTTTTATTCTCATACTTATTTTTTGCTTGTTATTTGAGAGTTTTACATTGTTTTTGGTCCTTGTTTTGTTTCAAGTGTGTTTTTAGCTCTTAATTGCCTTTATAGATCAAAAGGAGAAGAACTCGAGTAAATCAGGGCATAAAATAGAAGAAATAGAGCTATTTTTGAGATACATGCCTATATGAGTATCATATACAACTATATAAGGGGACCATGTAAGTGATTGTGAATGTGTAAAGTTTCAAAGCAATTTTCATGCCTATATAAAGATGCACACATGTTTAAGTAACATACACGATCGTGTCCCATATCCATGTAAGCTTTTAGAAACATGTAAAGTGACAATTTAAAGATGTTTTTGAGATATATGGTAACTCACTCAATCATGTGACTAACTGTTAATTAAAAAAAACCTTAATTTTGCAATATAAAAGGTAATTATAAAGAGGAGACAAAGGGAGGCAACTAGAGTCAGGTTTAAAGACTAGATTTAGAATTAGAGATACAATTCTAAACCTAGGATGAGGAAAACATTAAGATTACTTCGAGAGATCCGATAGAAAGTAACCTTTTTATCAAAGTTTCAAGAGGATTTCATTAGAGAAAAGGGAATATATATATATTCTTTTCCTTTTAATGTTTCTTATGGACTTTTGATGTTTGTTTCAATTTCTATGTTTATGAACTAAGTTTGTTTAATGCCTAGGTATGATGAACCCTAAGTTTGGATGGATAGTGTGATCTGATATTTTATTTAATGCAATTTGATTGATTGATTCATTATGATTCAATTATGCATTTTTATTTTTGAATTAATATGTTCAAGATTTTGGTACAATCTTTGATTTCATATAATTTGAGAAATCCTTTTGTGTGAAAAGATCTACCATAATTGAAAGAAATTGCCTACAAACCTAGAGATAGGTTGACATAAATCTTCTAAATTGGGGTCAAACTTAATAATGAAATTCACGAATTGAGTAATGCAATATTAAAGGTCTTAATTAAAAAGAGGTTTTAGTTAATTAACCGAAGATTAGTTGCTAATGTTCTTAAGAAATATATTTACATAATATAGGAATTTTCACGGGCTAATGAAAAATAATTGAATTGCATGATAAAGGGTTAATTTTTAAGAGATGTTAGGGGGATTCATCACCTAGGTTCTAGCTATTTGATATTGATTAATCATCGTGTATCTACGTTTTAGTTCATTATTGAGTTGAATTTTAGTTTAGTTTAGTTTTAAATTAAACCATCATCTTCTTTATTGGTTAGATAATATTAAAAGAGGTTATTATTATTACTTACAGTCCTTATGAGATTGACTTGTACTTTTTAGTGAACTACAGCTACACCATATACTTACAATTTAAAACATATTTAAAATATATACAACCAAGTTTTTGGGGTGATTTTTGGAGATTGGAGTATTAGGAACACCTAATTTTTATTAATTTAGCCATTATTTCTTGTTTTATTTCTTTTTACTTTTTGTTTTCAATTTGTTTAATAATTTTATTGACTTAGTTTTCTTACCTCTACATGTCTTGAGGTTAGTTTATGACCTAAAGAAATCCATCACATTTAATTATGAAGATCTAGAGATTAAGAGGATAGCTCATAGAACTCTCTAGAGGAGCTTACTTATAGAGATTGAGTTAGATCGATAAATAGAGTACTTGGAAGGTTAGAATGATACCAAAGAATCAAAAACTATGGTAGGCCAACCAAGGACTATGTTCAATTACACTAGACCAGACTTGACGAGAACAGAGTCTCGCATTATGAGACCTACTATTACCACCAATAATTTTGAGATTAAACCGAGTATTATTCAAATGGTGAAACAATCTATCCAGTTTGATGGGCTACAAGATGAAATGCACATATAGCAAACTTTCTGCAGATTATGATACCTTTAAGGTCAATGGTGCCAATGACGATGTAATAAGATGAAGACTATTATTGTTCTCATTAAGGGGCAGGGCGAAGCAATGGTTAAATTCTTTGCCTAGTTCATCCCTTACCATTTGGGACCGTGTAGTAGAGAAGTTTCTTTTGAAGTACTCATCGCCATTTAAGACTGCTAAAATAAGGAATGCCATCTTCTCCTACGCCCAAATTGACTCAGAGACATTATATGATACACAGGAGAGATTTAGGGAGATGTTAAGAAAGTGCCCACATCATGATCTACCATTATGAATGCAAATTCAGACCTTCTATAATAGGCTAAATAAAAAATGGTGCAGATGATAGATGTTATAGCTGAAGGTACTCTAAATAATAAAACATCAGAAGTAACTCAAGACCTCATTAAATAAATGGTAATGCAGAATTATCAGTGGTGCTTTTCTTGAACAAAACTGAGCAAGCAATCGATAGTATATGATGTACATATAGTTACGGTATTAGTGAACTAAGTTTAAGTTTTAAGAAGAAAGATTGATAGATTGATGATGAATCCTCAACTATTTTAAGCAATGTAGTGTGTGGTGAGTGGGCTAGGAGATCCAAGTAAAAATCTTTAAACACTATAAAACAAGCATGTGAATTACATGGGGAATGCTTATAGACCCCAAAATAATCCCTACAATAATACATATAATCCAAGATGAAGAAATCACCTAAATTTCTCTTAGGAAAATTAAGGATAGTCAAAGAACAACCTTCCACCATGATTTTAGCAACACCCACCTTAAGAAAGAAGTCAAGCTTTTAAGACATTGCCCATAATTCTTTAACATTAAGAGGCCAGATTTCAAACCACAGAGGCTTCATTAAGAAATCAAGAGGCTTCTATGCATTACATAGAAACTTTGTAAGTTTGCTTACAAAGTTAATTTATGAAAGATCATAAGGGAGTTTGTGTAGTACCACCTTAGAATTGTAAAAGAGTTACAAGAGGAGAATAAAAACTAAGATGAGAAAGAGAGTGGCACCATAAGTCAAAAGGAAGCTAAAGGTGAAAGTACCTTCCAAAAGTCAAGGAATTTCAGTATGCCATCTTTTATTTTGGTAAATTGAAGAATGATTGCATAAATGAGTAGTTTAGCAGGTTTTTTGAACTGTTTAAATAAATCTATGTTAACTTACCCCTTGTTAAGGCTCTTGTACATATGTCAAAGTATTCAAAATTTTTAAAGTAGTTACTAGCAAACAAGAGGAAGTTAGAGGAGTTAGCAATCATAACTCTAAGTGGAATGTGCTCAGCAATTTTTTAGATCAGGCTAATAGAGAAGCTTAAAGATTTATAGAGTTTTACTATCCTTCTTCAAATCAGTAGCTTAAAAATATAAAAGGCTTTATTCGATCTAGGGGCTAACAATAATATGATTCCTTATTCACTTTTTAAGAAACTAGGAATAGGTAAAACCAAATCTATTAGGATAAGTTTACAATTAGTAAAAATATCGATAAGGTATCCTAGAGGTATTATTAAGGATATACTTGTTAAGGTTGACAAGTCTATTTTTCTAATTGATTTTATGATTCTTGATATAGAGGAGGCTATAAAAGTACCTTTAGTTTTAGGTTAACCCTTTTTAGACACTACTAGGTCTATTATTAATGTTAATAAGGGCGAGTTAGTGTTTTGGTTTGGAGACAAAGCGGTCACATTTAAAATGTTTGATGTCCTAAATCATTCCCTTGAACTTGTTAGTGATAATTATTCTAGCAATATATTTGATGATTCAATTTTAGATGTTTTATAGGACTATTAAAGGTTTATAGAGCTGTTTCCAGCTTAAGGTAAAAATAAGGAAGAGAAAGTGACACAAGGAAAAAGTAGGTAACTTACTTAGAGGTTAAGGAACCTAAAGTAAGAAAACAAAAACTTAACTTTTATAAGCCACCTTGATTATGATATGTACGTCGAGTTAAAGATGTTAAACAAGTTCTAATTTAGAGGCAACCCAAGAATTATAATAGTTTTTATGATTTAATTATGTTATTTTGATTATTTTTTATGTGTTATATGTTCAATTATAAAGCATCTTTATTTAATTTTGCCTATTTTTTGTGTTTTTGGCATGTATTTTTGACTCTTGTGATTTTAAGTGAAAATCCTTAAAGTTTTGAGGAATTTTTAGGTATAAACGGTCATGTATAAGCTCATGTATATATAAATCTCAGTCTTGTATGTTTTACACGGTTCTAGTGACCTATACGGTCATTAAAACTAGTGATGTATAACTTTGGAAATTTTACAAATTTTGTTCACACTATACGGCGTGGAACTGGAGTCTGTCAACAAACGTGCTCATGTCTAATATTCAGTGTTTACAATTACTTACACGATCACCCACATGCTCGTGTATATGACCATATAAGTCTACGATACACTTTTGAAACCCTACCTTTCTTCTTTTCTTCCATTTTCTATCCCTTTTTTACCATCCCTTTGTTGCATCTCTCCCTCCTATAGCCTAGCCCAACTCTTTTTTTAATGATTTTGCAACATTCAAGTAAGTTTTTCTTGCTTTTTAAGTGAATTACACTCAAAATATGTTTACTTTTGCAAATCCTAGGGTTTTTCTTCCCTAAATTGTTAGGGCTACAAAATTGCTCCATTATAAGGTTATTTTACCTATTTTTCTTCTTGTTTTTCAATTCCAAGTTGAATTTGAATCTTTTCTGTATGAAATATTGGATTAATTTGTTGAATTGCATATGAATTGGATGAAATTTAAATTAGGTATGTGAATTTTACTCACTATATTATAAAATTACAATGGTTTTGTTAAATTAGGTTAAATTTGTTGTTTTTCCAGTAATTAGAAAGTGTTTATTAGTTTAATTTTTTTACAATTTAATATCTTGCATGATTTAGGTATTAATTATGTGTTTAGTATATGATTAATTATTTAATTTTGTAATTCAATTTTGAATTATAGGAATTGCGTTAGAAATTGCATAATTAGATTAATTTTGTTTCTCTAATTGCATTTTAATTGCGTTATTAATTTTGTCATTAGTTTAATTTTCTAATTATTTTGTTTATCACATTGTTTTTAGTTTAATTTGATTTTTAAGTGCGTGTTTTTCACAATTGAATAACATAATGAACATATAAATTAAGTGTAGGGGAAATTTGCTTTTTCATATTCATATTCTTTATTTTCTCACATTTTATTTTGTATTAGGTACAATGTTAAGAAGAATATAAGCTATATACTAATGAAGAGCAAAGGAGGTACTAAGTAAAAGATAGAGAGGTGAAGGGTCATTGTAATATCTCGTTATCCCATATTAAGGGTTAGAACCCTAGAATACTATACATGAGAGAAATAGCAATGAGAAATTAGGAAAATGCATTTCATGCTCATGCATAATATTGCACACATACACGTGAATTTGATTTTTGCACATTACAATGACTATTTATGCATTCATTGACATTTTTCGGGTATAATTGATTTATAAATGTGATTTTGATATGAATTGTGGTTTATATTTCTTGAAAAATTTATTTGGTGATAATAATTGTTGATTTAGAATTTTTAATGAAATTTAGGAAGTTTCTAGAAATATCGAGTATTTTTAGACTAGGAAAAATGCCAAGTGGCAAAACAATTGACAAATAGTAGTATAGTAGGAATAAGTGATGGGTGTAAGTGGAAATAATTGACAAATGACATTAGGATTTGTTGAAAATCTATATTGAAAATTTGGAAGACAATTGGAGTGAAAATTGGAGTTAAATGGACTAGTTAAATAAGAGAACCAAGTGAGACATATAGGTAGTGGACATGTGGCAAGTGACAAGTGTCACTTGCCAAGCTATGCATCCACCCCCTACGGTACTCCTCTAAAGTGAAAATCCATCTTCATTTTTTTTAATTGGCCTTTCACCTTATTCATTGTTCTCATCTTTGTTAATCTCAACTTCTTTAATCTTCTTCATCTACGATACTCATTTCTCACCCTCTCAAAGTGAACCTTGTTCTCACCTTTCATTAGCTACTCCTATTTTCTTGTCTTCTCCATATTTGTCACTAAAGACCTAGCCCTACCACCTTTGGAATGACGATGATCGTATGGTTTTTGAGAGACTAGGTTTGAGAGTGATTTGAAGACATTGAAGCTAAACAAGTAAGTATAAAGCATTACTCTTCATGTTTTGTTGAATGAAACAAGTTTTGATGATAATTAGAGGTTAAATGTTCATGAAATGGTGATGTATATATGTGTGAATCATGAGTGATGAAATGAGTATATAAATGTCTTTCTTTTTCCTATAAGATAATTAACTTTTCATAAGTTGTTGTAGAGAAGATTTTGAGATAAACAGATCATTAAGATGATGTAAAAATATTGTAGAAATTTCATAAAAAGATGATATGCTCATGGTCTGTTTTTAATGCTTAATCATATGAATTTTTTTGGGTAGTTGTTTTATTGATGAACTAGAATGATCTTAAGGTTAAAGAAAGGGCTAAAGTAGTATCTTGAAATGAGATGAATTAAGGTGCTAGTTAGAAATGAAATGAAGTTGAAAAAAATGAAGTTGAACATGTGCAAAAAATTGATGATGAATGTGTTCTATTTTTGGTTTTTATGATCAATCATGGATTTTGAATTATGTGTGGACAATATTAAGCTGAAATGGAAGTAGGATTGAAGAGGAAATAATGAGGACATAAACTAGAAATGATATAATAAGCAAAAGAGATGTATTAGGATGAAAATGATGATGAGGTGTGCTCGAATATGTTAGATGGAGTGTTTTCACTGAACAGGCATATGTATTTTGGCCATATCTTGATCTGTAGATATCCAAATGGGATGATTTTTAATTTAGATTAAACTAAAGCCATATGGTTACAATTTCATAAAGGAATTGAATTTGAATTATGTCCCTAAGGGTTTTGAAATTTGACTTGAAGTTGAGTATTGGGTGTTGTTATAGTTTGAGAATAGTATATAGTATTTTGGGTATAACTCGTAGAATATTGAACCAAGCTGTATTAACTATATGTCGTTAAAATCTTAAGACATATAGGAACATTTGTTTAGAAGAAGTTGTTACCTAAATACCTTATTTTCTAGGTCATAATGGTCATATAAAACTGACCTGAAAATAGAGTTAGAAAAAGCCTAGAATTGGAAGAACAAAGCTAGAAACTTTTGAATATGAAAACCCACAATCATGGGAATATGTCCACTATTGTGGGAATGCCATAAAGGATTGAAACTTTTTGTCAACAAAACCCACGATCGTGGGAAATGGTCCACGATCATGGGAATGGTTATTAAGTGAAATATGCTTATTTTATGTATAGTTTGGAACAGCAAATGGTTGAGTGCTTTTCTATGATGCTTTTAGGCTTGAATGAAGCTTGAAATGAGCTAAGTTTGATGATGAAACAAGTGATTAAATGAGTGATATGTTTAGGATGATGAATGAGGATATAAATTAAGAATGGATTGTTGAACATTAGGTGTTCAAATATGGAAAATTGGAGATGTTATGAAATGAAAGTGAACCTATAATGGCTAAAGTGATTCAAGTAAAGATGAATGATAAATTGGATATTATGTGGTCTTAAAATGTTAAAATGACCTTGATGAATGATTGAATGATGAACTTAGAATAATCTTATACAATTGAGGCATAAAACTAAGAGTAAGCTAGACATATACAAATGAAAATGTCTGAATGATTGAGACACATGATTAAGGTTATGCATACCCGGGAGTGTCATTAAGCATGCATTATACATAACACATATACATGTGTATATGATTGAGTATTTATGAGAATGTGCAAATTAGTAATATGTATGTTTGTATGATATAAAAGAGCAATTAGAGCAACCATATCCAAACATTGTCTGGACATCGAGGCAATAAGCTATTTGGAGCAAATTGTAAGTAACCTAGATGGTCTCACAACGATTTATTGTTTGTTTAGATTCTGTGTTGAATTATTATGCGATTTGAATGTGTTGATTCTAGACATTTAATGTTCGAGGCATTTGATGCATGAAAAACATATTGGAAGTGCTCATTGAATGTGAATTTGACTGAATAAGTGATTCTTAACTTAAATGTTGAATGTCGGACCAAGGTCTGATGATAAATGTGAATGAGATTGTGAACATGAACATGAATATGTAAGATTGAGCACAATTGATTGACTGAATACATGGGATGCATTTCATTATATGAATACATGATAACATAAAGGCAGTTGTGACCAGAGTCGCCATTGAAAAAGAACTTAAAGCTCAGAATGTGGTAAGAGCCTCTAGCTCACTATGTATAATGAGCCCTGTATCCTCAACGGATAAGGGACAATTATTAATGAACCCGGTATCCACAATAGATACGGGACAGTGAAAAAGGCACTCAGTCACAACAATGTAATAAATGAATTTGAGTCTCATGAGCATTACATATACATTTGATATGTATGTATGTTTTGAATGATTACAATGTATTGTTGAATTGTGTTGAATGAAAAATGTGAAAATTGTGAACAAAGTATTTTTGTGATGTTACATGATGATAAATGAAAGGATGTCAATTATGTGATTCTATGAATTGTTGTGTTATGTGATATGAGTGAACCATCGAGGATGGTTAACTCACTGAGTTCGCAAAACTCACCAAAGTTACAACATTGACTTTTTAGGTTCGAGAGAGGCGACTTAGCTTCTAAGACAACTTAGAAGAGATCTAGTACTGCTTTTGGGAGAGAAGAAATGGCTCAAAGGTCAGTCAGTTGGGATCGAAGGATTTAGATAAAATTTTTGTATTTTGTAAACAGAACTGTAAACTCTGAGTAGCTTTTGATAATGTACATATAGGGATGATGTATGTAATGCTACATTGTATATCATGTTTTATGAAATGAAAATGAGGAATTGGATTTTTGGATGTTATGATAATTGTGTTTTAAATTATGATGCCATGAGATAAGTGAAAGTGATCTAGTTAGCGCACCGCTTTCGTCCGGCACATGCTCGAATGTCTGAGGGGCGTGTGGACACATGTTGGATAGGAATGGGGTGTCACAACACTTGATATCAGAGCCCAAGCTTAGTGTCTTACATGGGTGTTTTTTGAAATATATGTCAAGTTACATGCATTTTAAACAAGTCATAGCAGGCAGTAGCAACTGATCCCCAGTTTGAGTCGCATTTACTTAAGTCACACACATGAACATTGTTAAGAGTTTGAGCTGATAGAAATAGTGAGAAGAATGATGATTTGTCAGAATGTGAGAAAATGAAAGTTTGTAGATATTTAGAAATGAGAAATATTATATGGTTAGATATAATAAATAAAGATTCAATGCATTTGTATTGGTGGATGTATTATTGAATATGACATCAATATTGTACTGTGGTGATATATCCTTGAATGTGATATAGATGTGAATGCATTGTCATGGATTGGTTGAGGAAAATAGAGATACAAGTAGAAATGATGAGATTTAAAGTATACAAGTAAAGTGGAATGAAAATAAAACTTTATTATGACCTTGAGAAGATGAACATGGAACTGAAATAGTTGTTTGATTAATGTGACAAGAGTTATGATTTACCATAAGAATATGTTAGTGGAATTGAGATCAAAACTTCATGATGATTATGCATATATAAATTTGAATTGATTGAGAACATAAATATGTAAGATGAAATAAATGATAATTGGAAGATGAGATGAATGATAACGATATATGTAGAAGTTCTCAAGGTTAAGTTAGTTTGTTATTGTGAGTGCATATCCGATAATGTGATTACCATAACCAGTGATGTTATTAAACACTTATGTGTTTTATGTTTAAAGATGATATAGGAAATGATATATGAATTATTGAATTTTATGTAGTCATGGTTCCTATAGTTAAATTTCTGAGATGAATCAGAGTAGTGTATAAAAACAGTTATAATGATCACTTGAGAATAGATTGAAAGTGTAAATGATGTTACTATATGTGATGAATTTGAGGAAAAAGGTAGGAAAAAGAAGCAGGGCAATATCGTGGCATAGTCTCCAAGATCGTGGCCGAGATTATTTGGTTCTGTCACGATAGTGGTAGACACAGAGAGAGAAATGTTGTCTAGAATTAATTGAGATTAAGGTATCATTAGTGTAAGATGTTAATTGGTGATTTGTTGTAAATACATTTCTAGATAAGATGTAATGATCATGATGATAAATACCAAAGTATAAGAGTAAATGGATGTGATTATTATTTCACTGAGCTTTATTATAAAGAGTATTCTGATCATGTAAGGTATGATAGAAATTGATCTTATTGAGATGTTATGAATAGTTGAAATCTATCTTATTGAGGTAGTAAGGATAACTGGAAAACGATGATGAATATATTTGATTAATAAAGATTACGTGAACAGTATAGATGATAGTAGCAAGAAATCTTCTTTTGTAAAAGACTTCCACCGAATTAGGTCAAGTAGATCCAATGGTTTACTTTTAAGAATGAATGAATATTAAATGAATCAAAAGTGAATAATGGAGCCCCATTTTTTCAACTGAGACTCAGGCTTAAAAAGCTAAATATACTATCTATAGAGAGTACATGTATCTTATTGATGAAAGGAAACCCATTTACATTATTAGGTTCATAAAATTGAGATGATGTTGTTGCAATTGCTAAAGGAACTTAAGTCCACAACGTATTCTGCAAATATTGTATAGTGTTTATGTGAATTGTAAAGTGTAATGACCTTATGACTAGAAGTGTTTTGAAAAATGAAATGATCAAATTAAGAATCGATTTGTTCTCGATGTGTGTGTAAATGATATGGACCGTAATTGATTTTTGATTTGTTTAAAACATATTTGATGCGTGTGATGCGTGAAAAATTTGCAATGCATATGATGGTTTGACTGTTTTAACATGCCACCCTCGTAGAGTATGTTCTTGAATATGGATACTATGTTCGGGAATATGCCTTATAAGAGTGGGGTGCTATAGTCACTAGAGACTCGAGTGGAGCTCGTCTACTACCATTGCGAGAGAAGATAACACATCCATTAGAGCGATATGAGATGTTGCTTTTCATTGCTAGGCCTCATGAGGTGGAGTTTTAGAGGTTAAAAGAAAAGATTTTTAAGAGCAACAGATGTATAAATTGGGAGATGCTAGAGCAAATGAACTTGGCTTAGCAAATTCAAAATTTGATTAGTGTTGGAGCGTGGTCCCAATTTTTTGAGATCATAGAGCCTACGTATTAGGAACCTATGCTCGAGGTGTGCTCCATGTTCATGAAAAAGAGTCACTATGATTGAGTGTGGCGGATAGATGCTTATTAAACTATAATTGTACACATATATTTAACATGTTTTGCTTGATATTTTAAACTATTTTTGTATTTTTGACAGTGCATTTAAAGGTAATAATTGCCTGTATGGACCTAAAAGAGAATACTTTGGATGAAATCATAACATGGAACGAAGATTTGAAGCAACTAAGAACCTACACGATTATATACAATGACCGTATAAGTCTATGTAAACGTGCGAAGATTGAAGAATTTTAGTTATGGTCGTATAGAATTACACACTCGTGTAGAGTTACACTATCATGTATGTTGCACATGTAAATCTCTTACATACCTATGTAAGAGATTGTGTATATCCTAAAAACCTTAATTTTTACTATAAAAGGACGTGAGCAAAGGCAAGAAACGAAGAGCTAAATTTTTAAGAGTTTTTAGGTCATTAGCAATATTCAGAGGCGATACATCTAATCAAGGGATGAGGAAAACATAAAGAATATATCAAGAGATCCATTAGATAACAACATTAAATCCATAATTGCAGGAAGATTCAATATAAGAGAAGGGGAGATTTAGAATTATGATTTCTTTGTTTTATATTAGTTTTTCTGCATGTTTGTTATTGATTTTGTTTTCTATGAATAACTAAATGTGTTTAGAGTCCAAGTGTGTTGAACCTTAGTTTGTGATAACAATATGTTTTGATCTTTTATTTAACGTAATTATATTAATTGATTTATTGTGATTCAATTATGATTTTTTTATTCTTGTTCTAATATATCTGGAGCATTAGTGCATAATTTGATTTTATATGATTGAGATTGAGAAATCCTCTTATATGAATAGATCTACCATAATTGGAAGGAGTTGTATGTGAACCTAAAGATAGGTTGACATAATTCCTTTGAATTAGGGTCAAAGCTAATAGTAGGATTCATAAATCGATAATACATTCCTAGGGGTTTTAACTAGAAAGATTTATATTAATCAATTGATCGATTAGTTGTTAATAGTCTTTAGAAAGATATTAACATAAGATAGAAATTCCCATAGTCAGATAATTAATAATATAATTACATGATAAAGGGTTAATATTTAATGATTCTTAGGAGGATTCATCACCTAGACATTATTATTTGATATTGATTTTTCTAAATACTTTCCTTTATTTTGAGTTCAAAATTATTTAATTCCTATTTTGTTTATTTATTTTAATTTTTAATTAAAATCCAAAATCTGATCCTTACGTTATATAACAGAAAAAGGATAATTATTAGTAATCACAGTCTTTGTGGGATCGACCCGTACTTGCCTGTGTTAGCTATAGCTACATCGTGCACTTGCGGTAAATTTAAATATTGACCTATCGTAGTAAATCAAGTTTTTGGCGCCATTACTGAGAACTGAAATATTAGGAAAGCTTAGATTTTATTACTCTAACCATTTTTAATTTATTTTATGTTTGTTTTTATTTTATTTATTTCATTAATTTGTCAGTCTTTTTTTTGTAGATCTTGACTCTTGGTCAATTTATGACCTAGAGTAGCACTACGAGCTTAATTGATAAAGATTTAGAAATTGAGAGAACAACGTGTAGAAATCTTTGAAAGACACAACTGAGAGAGTTTAAACTAGATCGTCAAATAGACTATGACTACTAGTATTTATCGTTATCTTATTATCTAGTTTACAAATTTGATTATGCTTTTTAATTAAAGAAATTAAAACTTAAGCAAATAAAATAAAATAGGCAGTAAGATTGAACAAAGAAGTAAGAAATCATTTAGGAAATTACCGATATCGAGAATTAATGTCTAGGTTTTGAATCCCCCTAAATACCCTTAATTGATTGATCTTTTATTATGCAATTATTTTATTGATTTATTGGACCGTGGATATTCCTATGGTATTCTTATAGCTTTCTCGAATCTAACAAAAACTAATCCTAAGGTTTTTAATCGAATTACTCATGTTAAAGCTTATAGGATTGCTTTACTAATTTATGAAACCAACTATTAGGTTTGATCCTAATCTAGAGGATTTATGTCATTCTATTTCTACAGTTGCAATCAACTCCTTCCAAATTGCTGTAGATCTATTCAAAAAAAGATTTTTCAATCTCTATGTTATGAAATCAAATTATGATATAATATTTCAGATCTATTAGAACATAAATCAAACACGTAATTGGATCACAATATATCAATCAATCCAATTGCATTAATAAAAGAATAAAAACATGTTAAAGCATCCACATGGGGTTTATCTAATCTAAACACTAAAGGAATTTAGTTACATACAATTGAACACGAAATCAAATATAAATAGAAAGAAAAACAAATTGAAAACAATGGGTTCATAATTCTAAATCTCCCTAGCTATTTTCTATCAAATATTCTTGCAAGGTAGAGGTTTGATCTTGTATTCCGATAGATATTTTTAAGATTTCTCTGTGTTTTCCACTTCTCTGAATCAAAACCACCCTTCTAAATGATCTCTAGCTTTATAATCGCCTCTTAATATCTACTCCCCCATTTTTTCCTCCAAATATACCTCTAAACATCTTTAGAATTCCTAAATCTGCATGGCCTAAGAAAGGAACATCGGTTGATGCATGAATATGTATTATGCTTCAATTCTTTATTTTACATCGCGTTTTCATCCGAACTCTTCTCTTTTAAGTCTGTGAAGGCAATTATAACCTATAAGCACACTTAGAGTGAAGTAAGTACCAAACATACAATAAAAGTATGAAATATAAAGCAAAAATACAACAAATATGGGGTATAAATATGGTTAATTATACATCTATAAAATATCCCCACACTTACGCTTTTGCTTATGAAATATAAAGTAAAAATATATCAAAGATGGGGTATAAATATGGTTAATTATACATCTATCAAATATCCCCACACTTAAGCTTTTGTTTGTCCTCACACAATCCACAATTAAAATTATCAATTTTACAACATCAATCCCTTGTCAATCTTAACTTGTCCATTCATATTATAAATCATCATTTCCTATTGAATGAAATTGAATTACAATTAGAATCAAATTCTCCTAAAATTAACTTTGTAAGTCCATCATAATAATTATCACATCAATAATCACATAGAAATCAGAAGCATACATCTTTTTACACCTTTATACCCTAGAAGCCTCCAGAACTATTTAAGAACATAAAACACTCAAAAAAGAGCAGCCATCATATTCCAAAGTGAGAGAACAAGGAGGAGCAAGAAGAGCAATCTAGAAATTCCAGATTTCAAGTTTGAGTTCAAATCAAGTTCTATCTTTCTTTCCTTTGTTTATTTTATTAAACTTAATGTGTAACTTGGATTTGAATATGCTATTCACATTTAGGATGCTTTAATTTTCATATTTGGATTTGTTTTTAAGTTGTTTTGTGACTTGCTTGTTGTTGATTTCAATTTGATTTTCAGGTGTTATGATGTTTAGGTACGCTAATACTTCAATAATAGATCGAGAGAGTGAGTTGAAAGTAATTTGATGAGGTTGGGTAAAGAGAGTTAGTGACCTAATAAGTCTCTCAAACTTCAAATTGGTAATCATGCAAGGAGAGATCTTGTTTAAAAACCTAATTATTTGATAAATCACTTAAGAACTAGTTGAAAATGTTAGGTAGATTTTGTGAATTGAGAGGTTGCAAAATCTAGAATTTCATATTTAATTAGGGTTAATCAATTACAATTAATTGATTAGGTCTTGAGAAAGAGTAGTCAATCCCTTAGAAGATCTAGAATCAATAGATAATTGAATCAATAGAGGATAGGGAGCAAAATAATAATAGAATGAATCCTAAGCTTCATCCTTGATTTTCCTCACATATTCATGGCAGCTCATTTGTTATTTGATTATTTAATTAGTTTCATTTAATTGTTTTAAAGTTATAATATGTTATTTTTGTTCAATTCATATCTTGATACCTTAGACAAAGTCAAGTTCACTTAGTTATAGCTATTTCCTTGTGGGATCGACACCTTTAATACTACAAGTTTATGATCCATATATTTGTGGATATTATGGGTTTTATTTTAAGTAAAACTTACTCAATAAGTTTTTGGTGCCGTAACCGAGGAATTAATTTAAGACTTTTTGAATTCCTTTGTTTTAAGGAATTATTATTTTTCTTATGATTGTGGTACCCAATCACAGAAAATTAAAAAAAAAGAGAAGGAAGTTTGGGTACAAAGTTAAAGACACATCGATTTAGACATCACAAGGCAACTATAAGGAATCCAAAAAGTTAAATGCCCATAAGAGAAAGAAAGAACGATGATAGGGAAATATATCATAGGGAGTAATGACCCTTGCGAACTTCAACGAGGCACAATTTGGACAAGGAAGTAATCATCCTTATTGGAACACTTACAATCCGGGGTGGCAGAACCATCCAAATTTCTTTTAGTCTAATAATGCAAGAACTCAAATGGGAAATTAAGGTCACCTAGGATTTCAATAAAATAAGTCTAGTTCATAGGATTCTAAATTGGACAAGATCATCGACAAGCTCATGAATATGTAAGAGGCCCATAAGAGATTGGAAGGGAAGTTTAAGTAACTAACAGACTATCATGCCTCTTCTATTCACAACCTAGAGGTTCAAATGGGCTAGCTTTATAGGGAATTTTGTAAGAGAACTGTGGAAAACTTTTTGATCAACATGGAAGTAAACCCAAGAGAGCAATGTAAGGTTATCACATTTAAGAGTGGGAAAGAGCTAGAAGAATTAATGGAAAGACAAGCTAAGACCTAATTTGTAGAAGACCAAGAGAAGAAGAAAAAGGATTGACAAGAAAGAGGACCCTTCATACATTCCTCCGCCTCCTTATCTACTAGGAATACCATTTCCACAAAGACTTCAAAAGACTGAATCGAATGCACCATTCGCAAAGCTCGTAGAAAAGCTAAAAAAGTGGCAAATTTACTTATCTCTTACAACTTAGACGCAAGTATAAACCTTATGCCTTTGTCAATTTTTAGGAAATTGGGGCTAAGAGAGGTGAAGCTAACATCTATACGTATTCAGTTGACAGATCGATCAATAAAGAAACCGTTTGGTATGGTAGAGGATGTACCTATAAAGTGGATAAGTTTATCATTCCTGTGGATTTTGTTATGCTAGACTTTGAAGAGGATCGAAACTATTTGCTAATTCTTGGTATACCATTTTTGACCACCAGAAAAGCTTTTATAGATGTCCATAAAGGCAATCTCATCCTTTATATTGGAGATAAACAAGTGAAATTCAAAATGAATAAGGTATTAAAGAATCCGAAGGAGGGCAACTCATTCAAAAGAATTGATGAAGTCAAACCTTTAAAGGAGTGAGAAGAAGAAAAGCATATGACAACATAGATTGGGTTTAAAGAATATGAGGAAATCTCTATTCAAGAAGCTGATGAAGAAAAGAATGACAAAAAAATGATAGTAAAGATAAAGGATGAAGAAGATACAGACGTCTCTACTTACGAAGTGGAAGAAGAAGAGGAAACGAAGGTGATTGAGAAAGAAAGAGGACAGTTCACCTTCTTAGAATTCAAGCAGTTAAATTCAATAGACGATTCAGTGAGTTTTATTATTTCCTATTTTATTGACAGTTTGTTATTTAAAAGGAAATTATTTGTTAAAATAGTGCTCTAAAGGCAATCACCTTTAGCACTTTTGTACAAACTTTGTTTTAATTAATAAAGTGAAAGGTAATTTTCATTAATTTGATGTTCATTTATATACGAATTAATGTCGATCTTAAATCAAATTATTGGAGTCTATGATACAAAACATAGCATGAAGGAAATCATGATGAGATCATGATAATAAGATTCCTATCATATGCAATTATGTTACTATCTAAATAATCCCTAGTCTTAGGATTAATAAGATAGGACATTATTAATCCAGATAGTCTAGCACATGTTATACTCCTTGATTTGATTAAGCAATGGATCTTAAAAACTGTAAGCATGAGATCATTAGAGTTAACATATGGATGCTTACTAAGAGTAGTAAATACATCGGATGACTCGCTATGAGATTATCATATGGATGATCTATCAAAGGTCGATGATTAATCTCATCATAGCAATAGTGTAAATATCCTTAGAATTAAGGTACTCAAGGATATCTTGGATACTAATTTTATGCTTTCAAATCATTCCTTGTTACCTCAAGACGAGGTCATTTTTAGGGTGGTAATTAGGTACAACTATTAGTATTCAAAGGTAATTGGGTAGCCAATAAAGGATTCACCACTCCTGATAGAAGGAGATGATACCCATGACCTCTTATTGGGGTTATTACTTAAGAGTTTTTGGCCAGAGCAGTTATGTGTCATGAAGAGAGTCTTCAATGACACATAGAGTAATAAAATCTTAGGACAAGAACTAATATCACTTAAACTAGATGTGACACAGTCAGTCTAGTAGGAGTTGACACATAGCTCATACTCCGAACCAAGTAGGGTATAGAATGGTAAAGGGATGAATTTCACGGTAATTGTCTTTCGAAAGGTTTGTAAGTTGAATAATTAACTATCGAAGAGTTAATTCTGGAAATCTAATGAATATGTATGCTTGTAAATTTCATATTAATTTTTATAAAAGTTGTTTTTATGAATTTTATGCATGCACATGCAAGATAAGTTGTTGCCACGTGTATGAGATGCATGAAACTTGTTGTTAAAGAGATTATCTTATACATATATGATGTAGATTATAACTAGTGTTAGAAGCAATATAATAAATGTCATAGACATGTGATGTGCTGGCTAATTCCACTAAGTTAATAAATAATTCCTAGGAATTAGTTTCTGGAATTTTTTATTAGGCACATTTAGAATGTGCATATGATTATGGAATTTTTCCATAATGGATTGAATTTGATTCAATTAATAAATCAAGTCAAAGTCAACATTGGTTAGCTTTTTGAAAGTTGATGGAGTTAACTTAATTAATGACTTATGGCGTATATGTTTCGGTTATACGACCTTAATAAAGTTTTTATGGGATAAGAAATGTATTATTTTGATGGTATTAGCACGCTTAGTGCATGTGTTTGAAATTAGGGTTCTAGAAATTTTCCGAACATCAAATTAGTCCTTTTAGTGTCTAGTAGGTTAACTTATTTATCTTGATGATTTGGCCATCAAAATATTTTTGGCTTGTGCCGAAATTGTTTAGATAAATTTGAGATAACCTAGAGATATTATAGATCACTAATTGATGTACAATAATTTTGGAAATCTTAGGGATTAATTTAGAATTAATCTAATTAGAGCATAGCATTTCTAGTGTGACTAGAAAAGGTATATATACTAGAATTAAAGTGTTTAATCTGGACATAAAAATAATTGAATTTTAGGGTTCCTAATTAAATCACATTCATAATTCGAATTAGTCGAGACTAACTCTAGTACGCAATTTGGTTCAAGAGTTGAATCGAATCACGAACTTTAAAGCATAGTTAAGTCATAACCTCAATTAAACCTCCTTTGTGTGATTCATGCATTAGATGCATTTTAAGGGTGGTTATAAAGATAGACTCAATTTAATTAAGTTTTCAATAATATGAATATATATATATGTGATATATATACAATATCATCTAAGTATTCATGAGACCAAAGAACAAATCCCTCAATCGAAATATTAGGACTTACGCCTTCCATTGATATGGTAAGAACCAAAATTCTTTTAGAGTTAGATAGTTAGGCAAACCCAAGCCCGCTCTACACGAATATGTTCAAACCATGGAAATTAGATTTTTAGATTAATGGATTGGTCCTAAATGGAAGCGTTGATTTGTTGGGCAAACCCAAGGTCAACGTGGATAGAGGAGAAGTTAGGTTATATACATGGGATGTATACAAATCAAGAGTTGATAACCCAATGAGTGTGCTAAATCAACAGTTTATGGCACAAGTCGATAGTTGCATGACTGAATGTAATTGGTATAAATGATGCCTATTGATTGACGTAAGGTGAATTTGATAGCACGTGTCAAGTGCACTGCAAAATTTACCTAACTCTGCACACTAAAATTTGTAGTTATATTGAGTCAGGATCGATTCCACACGAAATGTTCGGTTAATTTTCATAATGAAATTAATTGATACAAGGAAAATATAAAAAGGGGGTTTGGATTTTTAAGCAATTTAGAAATTAAAGAAAAAGTAAACTATCAAAACAAATTAAAACAAGCAATCGAAAATGAGAAATGTGTTGACTATAAGTAAGGTCCGATTCTAGGGTCAATCTTGGCCTAAAAATGATCAAGCATATTCCATCATCCTAACATCTTTACAACTCTCTTCGGATTATTGATCTGAGACTAATAGAACGCTCTACTAATCTCAGTTTTCCCTTAGGTTGTGTTTATTCAAGATACGATCATCAATTAAACCTAACTACCAAATAACCTAGGATACAATCTCTAAATTCAATTTGACAGTTGCATTATGAATTGGAAAACGATCAATATAGGCAATAACCTCACACATTTGGGTTATCTAACCTAAGTTATGTTATTCCTAACAATTAACGATCATTAGATGCTACTCACAAACATCAAAAGTAATGATTACGGATTACATTCAATGTTTTAGCAATAGGTTCGAAATAAAACAATCAAA
This sequence comes from Erythroxylum coriaceum, assembly GCA_026874005.2. Lineage (NCBI taxonomy): Eukaryota > Viridiplantae > Streptophyta > Magnoliopsida > Malpighiales > Erythroxylaceae > Erythroxylum > Erythroxylum coriaceum. Next base: position 8,302,961 of record JANQAP020000100.1, read on the forward strand.
ATAACATTTTAAGATCATTCATCCGAAAACCTAATCCAATCAACACCAGCAACACAATAATTCGAAAAGAAGTTACAACCTTAAAGTGATAAAAATAGCTTAACCATGACTTGGTATTGATATTCCTGTTAAACCGACGTCGGAAAGCTAACCTTTCATCTCCATTTTTATGCTCCAGCAATCAACCTTAATAGCCTCCATTTATGTAAAAAAAGATTGAAGAAAGAATGACCACCGAAGTTCCTTTCACATGCTCTTTTATTTTCTCTATCGCCACCCTTTCTTTTGTTTCTATAGCCACCCTCTATCACTATCGCTGATGGGACAATTAAAGTTGAGAGTTTAAACTCCCTGTTCATGTATCTCCTTAAACTCTACCACAAGCTTCTCCTCTTCTATTTTGATTCACGTAACTCTCATGCAGATCACGCACTTCCTTTCTTTTCTACTTTAGCTCCCACGCTATTTCCATCTCCACGAAGTTGCAGCTCTTGTTCTGTTTCATGATACACCTCTCTTCTCTCTTCTATCTTCATGCTACCATTCCTTCCCATCATTATTCACCGATGGGACAAATTAATATGAAGAACCATTCTACTGTTCACGTATTCAAGCTCTGTGGTTGTTCATTTCATACTACTCCTCTCTTCTTTCCACTTTTTGTTCTCTATACACCTCCCAACTGACACCTCCTCTTATTATGATAAAAACTATCTTTAAAAAAACCGTAGGAGATGAGGCTTCACCAAAGAGAACATATATTTTTCCAACTGCTCCTCTTGCTTCAAAAATGAAGGAGACAAAAATGAAGTAGCCTAGCCCTCACAGCCGACTGCCCCCTTTAGCCCTCTTTCTTTTCTTCTTTTATAGCTAGGTTTCCCATCCGAATCATATTGGACAGGTGTAGAGTGATCTCCTCTCCAGCTCTCTCCAAAGGAAACACGTTCTTTTCATCTGAAATGTTAATTAAAATGTAGCAAAATAGACATCTGTCTTGTGATGCATCCAGCCCTCCTTTTGTCTTTTTTGATTCACATTTCCAGCCCCCTTTTGTCTCACATAACATGTCTTCTTTATACCTTAAATGCTAGGTTAAAAATGGAATGGAAGTAGGTGTGTGTAATGTCTCACGTGAGTTAATAATCTTGTATAGGATAGCTTGCATGGTTCAACATGAATGAGTTGCTTTGTAAAAATATTTACTCACTTTGCATGGATATGAAATTTTCTAGATGGTAGTGAGTCATATTGACAACATTTTATTCATGTTCCATGAATCAATAGAGTATGGAAATAGGGAAGATAGCTTTAATGGACATGCTTTCGGGTCACTTTAGCTCTTTTACTTTCGAAATGTACCTAAGATCAAAAATGAGCTAAAATGAGTATCCTGAGCATTTCTAAGGCATTAATCACTAAGTGTAGAAGATAAAATAGATCAACATTTAAACACAAATCAATGACTTATTGGGCAAACCCAAGGTCATTCTTGGTGATATTGGATATCGACCAATTAAGAAAACTATAAGTTTTCTTGAATTCATAATGAGGGCTGTGGATTTGAATAAGAATAGTGAGACCCATAATGCATGTGGTTAAAGTCCTTATAGATATGCACTAGTGTATATTCTAAAACTTTCTCTCATTTTTCTAGGTTATTGAATCGTCACAATGTCTTTGTCTAATGTGAACCTACGCTTTCTATTAGACTCCAACAAACTCACAGGACCTAACTTCTTGGATTGGCTAAAGGTTTTGAGAATTGTTCTCAAATATGAAAAACTAGGATATGTCCTAAATGAACCACTTTCCAATCCCCTTGCTGTCGATGCATCTGATGAGGATAAGAAAGCTTACGAGAAGCTACTAGATGATAGTGAGCTGGCTAGCTATATAATGCTAGCCTCTATGTCACCAGAACTGCAAAAGTAACATGAGGCTATGGATGCTCATACCATAGTTTACCATCTAAGGGAATTGTTTGATAAGCAAGCTCAGTCTGAAAGGTTCGAGACATCAAGGTTGCTTTCTTGCTTTAGGATGGCTGAGGAATCATCTCCAGTGCAGTATGCATTGAAGATGTATGGATACATTGAGAGGTTAGCTAGTTTGGGTTTCATAATGGATCATGAATTAAGTATAGACTTAATTCTAACTAGTTTGACTAATAGTTATTCACAGTTTGTGTTTAACTATCGGCTGAACCAAATATCCATATTGATACTTGAGTTGATTAATATGCTCAAAACAACTGAGCAAACTGTCAAGAAAGACAGTAAGGTTATGATGCTAGTGGACTCTCCTTCAGGTTCTCAAAAGAAGAATCAAAAGAAGAAGAAGTCCAAGAAGCCAGTGGCAGGTGTAGCCAAGAAGAAGGTAAAGGAGACAACATCAAAGGGGATATGCTTCCATTGCAACAAGGAAGGACATTGGAAGAGGAACTACAAAGCTTATCTGGAGTTGCTGAAGCAGAAGAAGGCATTAGATGCCCCACTGTCTACTCCAGGGATGTTATTTGTCATTAAGGTTAATATTATTTCTGATCATAATATTTAGGTATTAGATGCCGGATGTGGCTCACACATATATGTTGATATGTGGGGTCTCAGGGATAGTAGACTGCTCAAGAAGGGAGAGATGGAAATAAGTGTGAGAAATGGAGCAAGAGTTGCTGCATTAGCCATAGGAACGTATGTTCTGTATCTTTTTAGTGGGCTATAGCTAATTTTAGATAATTGCTATTATATACCCGTTGGGACAAACAACATTGTATCCATTTCACGTCTTAATAAAGCGGGGTTTCATTTAATTTTTTTAAGCAATGGTTGTTTAATTAAGTCGAATGAAATGTTGTATGGTACTGCTACATTATGCAATGATATTTACATATTAGATTTGTGTAATCCAATTTTAAATATCAATGACAATAAAAGACAAAAACGAGATAACTTAAAATCATCTTACTTATGACATTGTTGACTTGGCCATATAAGTGAGAAACTTATGACTAAGCTACACAAGAGTGGTAGCTTAGGGTCATTTGATTATGAATCATATGACACATATGAATCTTACTTGTTAGATAAGATAACTAAATCACCTTTTAAAGGAAAGGGTGAACAAGTGAATAGGTTATTGACTTAATACATTCTAATGTATATGGTCTGATGTCCATTCAAGCCAGAGGTAATTTTATAAACTTCATTACCTTTATCGATGATTATTCACAATATGAGTATGTGTATCTAATGAGATACAAGTTTGAAGCATTTGAAATGGTCAAACAATTTAGACATGAAGTAGAGAAATAACTCGGTAGAAGTATTAAGACACTTTAATCAGATCGAGGTGGTGAATACTTAAACGAGGAGTTTTTAAATTATCTAAGGAATAATAGGATTGTATCCCAATAGACTCCACCTTACACATAACAACATAATGGTGTGGCTGAAAGGAGAAACCGAACCTTGTTGTACATAGTAAGGTCAATGATAGGCTTAGCAAATCTACTGAAATTCTTTTGAGGTCATGCACTCAAGACTTATTTATATGATAAATAGAGTCCCTTCAAAAGTAGTTGATCTTAGCCCATATGGATATGGACTAAAAAAAAGCCCTATCCTTCTCATATGAAAGTCTAGGGTTGTCCAGCTTACGTTAAGTGGATTCAATCAGACAAACTTGAAGCAAAATCTAATAAATGTTTGTTTATAAGATATCCTAAGGAAACAATTGGATATCAGTTCTATAATGATTTAGAGCAAAAGGTTTTTGTCTCAAAGCATGATGTCTTTTTAGAAAAGAGTTTCTTCTAAGAGAAGATAGTGGGAGCAAAGTTGAACTTGATGAAGTTTATGATGCTTAAACAAACACAGATTAATTGCCTGAATTTGAAATTATTGTTCACAGAGATGAGACAAAGTTGAACCTTTTGACTCATAAAATTTTCGTAGGTCAAGTAGGATATGCAATGTTCCAGAGAGATATGGATTTCTCATAAGTGAACAAAATGACATATTACTCATAGGGGACGATGAGCCTATAACCTATAAAAAGGCTATGAAGAGTTCAGAATTTGAAAAATGGCTTAAAGCCATGAAGTCCAAAATGGATTTCATGTTTGAAAACCAAGTATAGATTTTGGTTAACCCACTCGAAAGGCTAAAACTTGTAAGGGTGTAAGTGGATTTTCAAGAACAAAATCGACATGGATGGTAATGTGATTACCTATAAAGCGAGGCTAGTTGCTAAAGGATACCATCAAAGACAAGGAGTTGACTACGATTAGACATTTAGTCTCGTAGCCATGCTTAAATCCATTAGAATACTCCTAGATATTGCTGCTCATTATGATTATGAAATATAGCAAATGGATGTGAAGAAGGCTTTCCTGAATGGAAACCTAGTTAAGGATGTGTATATGATATAACCTGAGGGCTTCATATCCAAAGATGGCAAAAAGATATGCAAACTTTAGAAATCCATTTATGGATTGAAGCAAGCATCTAGGAGTTAGAACATCAAATTTGATGAGACAATTAAAGAGTTTGGTTTCTCACAAAATCCTAATAATGAGATCATGATAATGAGATTCTTATCATATACAATTACATTAGTATCTAAATAATTGTTAGTCATAGGATTAATAAGACAGGACATTATTAACCCAGATAGACTAGCACATGTTATACTCTTTAATTTGATCAAGCAATTGATCTCGTAAACTGTAAGCATGAGATGTTTGGAGTTAACATGTGGATGTTTACTAAGAGTAGTAAGTACATTAGATGACCCATTAAGAGATTATCATATAGATGATCTATCAAATGTCAATGATTAATCTCATCATAGCAATTGTGCAAATATCCTTAGACTTGAGGTACTCAAGGATATCTTGGATACTAATCCTATGCTTTGACATCATTCCTCGTTACCTCAAGAAGAGGTCGTTCTTAGGGTGGTAATTAGGTAGCCAATAAAGGATTCACCACTCCTGACAGAAGGAGATGATGCCCACGGTCTTTTGTCTCGGTCATTACTCAGGAGTCTCTGGCCATAACATTTATATGTCATGAAGAGAGTTTTCAATGACATATAGAGTAATGAGATCTTAGGACAAGAACTAACATCCCTTGGACTAGATGTGACGTAGTCAGTCTAGTGGGAGTTAACACATAGCCCATACTTTGAACCAAGTAGGATATAGAATGGTGAAGGGGTGAATTGCACAGTAATTATGTATGGAAAGGTTTGTAAGTTAGATAATTAACTATCGAAGAGTTCGTGTGTTAATCCACTTAAATTTCGATAAATTAGCATCATGAAACCCTTCATGATTTGCTTGAATTAAGAGTTAATTCAAGTGGCATGAAACCATCCATGATTTGCTCAAATTAAGAGTTGATTCAAGTACTTAAAATAACCAGGAACCTAAGAGTCACGCATATAAAAGATCTGATGAAAAACAGAGTGTGTATGGTTGTTTTAAGAAGGCCATGATCATGGCAAAAGGCTCATCAGCCACGATTGTGGCTTAAGGCACGATAGATGTACATAAATGAGTTCTTCACTTATGTACTTAAGAGAGGTCTAACATGTTCTAACACACTAAAGTGAGAGGATAAGGGTTCTAGAAGAGTTCTAAAGACAGAGAGAAGTGGTATTGAGTCTTCTTCATATAATTTATGCAATTGTTGTATAAATCTAATTGCATGCAAGATATTCTTGATCTATCTCTCTATTTGAACATCTAGTTAAACTCATCAAGTTTGGTGTTCTAACCACCCTTACACACTACTTCTTCCTCTTTGCGTGTTCTTGGATGATTAAGGAAGGGTTTAGTGTTTGCTACAACCCAAACAAGGAGAAGAATCAAGAAAGAAGGAGAATAAAAGGTAAAAGTGTTTAAATTTCATGTTTTTATGATCTATCTATGCATGAATGTGTGTGTTTCTAGATTTTTGGGGTTGTCATGTGGTCAGAATTTAAATTTTGACACTTCTGCTGCATTGTCATACATGTGATGCATGAATCCATAGCATCCCAACATTATTGAACTTAGTTTTCTTGATTTGATTAATTTTTTCCTTTTGATTATCTTGCAATATGTAACATCCCGTTTCCAGATAACGGGTTGAATTATAGAAACGGGTGCACGAGTGATCAATCGGAGAAATTAGGAAA
>JANQAP020000100.1:8324824-8345023 GCA_026874005.2 Erythroxylum coriaceum
AAAAATTTATACCAACTTTTAATTGTTAAGTGATGTGGCACACCACCCTCGCGGGGCACGGATTCGGATATCACTCTCGATGTCGGGTTCGGGTCCAGCGGGAGTGGGGTGTTACACAATATGTAGCTTATTCACAAGCTACTAAACTAAAACTGAGTGACATAAGTGGAAGCAAGCCAATCATAATTGACTTAGGTTAAGTGTGGAAGGAAGAGCACATCAAGCTAATGACCTTAACTAAGCGCTACTTGGGAGGCAACCTAAAAATTATGATAAGTTTTATTAGTTTTATTTTATTTTATTTTATTGGTATTTTTATTTTTATTTTTGTTTTGTAGGGAAATAATTGCTAGAATTTCATGGTCGAAAGTATCTCCACATTCCGTCACTAACACCGTCACCACCTCAATCTCCTAATTTTGTGCTTTTAACCTTTCCTTTTATTTTTCTATCATTTTGATTTTTTTTATTTTTCTCACATTGAGGACAATGTGTTGTCTAAGTGTGGGAAGGATTTTACATTGGCATGTCATGAGTTTAAATTTTGCATGCTATATTATTAGGTTTTGCTTAGGTTGACATGGTGTGAACCTATGTCAATGGAAATAACTTGACGGAAGTAGTTTATCTTTGAACATAGTCATTGAATTTATAAAAGCATATTGGCTTGTGCATTTTATGTTTTAAGTATCTTTGGTTAAATATGCATGTTAATTAGGATATGACATCAGTTTGTTCATCTTAGGAAATTTGTTACATACATTTATAATTATAATTCAATTGAATATATTAGTATTATTAGTAGTCTTTCATGAGGATGATTGACTAAAAGAAATGAGGTAGGCAATGTGAAAGGAAAAAAATTATGTATTTCTATTAAATGAATAACTATTCCAGTAACCTTTTTAAAAAATATAGGAATATGAATAGAGCTAGTAGTTAGTTGAGAATGTGATATAGCTGAGTAACTGGGGACATTCACAAAAAAATGTTTATTTTCGCGTCAAAAGGCTAGAATGACATTCTAACCAAGCTATTTAGTAAAACTTTGCCTAGTTGAGTTACAGGGGGACATTTATGACAAGGTATTTGCCTTCGAGTCAAAAGAATAGGTTAATGTTAAAGAAAATAAAAAGTAGTGTTTTGATAAATAAATCCTACTGATATTTGAAAATAGAAAAAAAATTCATAAAGGGATACTTAGTGATGATAGTTGCAATTTTAGTTGATTACTAATTATCAATGTATGTTTACAAGTGCTTTAGGTGAATGAATATGATGTTAATGTCTTGATTAGTATGTATATTCAATCCAAAGTGCTTAGCCATAAATTGCATAGGTTAATATGTTGGAACAACTTGAATGATTTTAGTTTGAGGTTAAATTGATATCGTCAAGTTAGATGCCATTGTATCATTAGTACATATTGCATTAATGTATGTGTTAAAGTTTAAGTGTGGGGATGTTAATAGGTGTAAATTATACTATGTTTTGATAGATGTTTTAGTGTGCTTTTGAGTATTTATTAGATGATTATCATATATATAGGCCAAGAATTATGTTATTATTGGTGTTTGTTTATATTCTAATTGTATGTATAGTTTTGAGCATCATTTGGATCTTAATTTAATATTTCAAGAGGTTTTTGATGTGTGTTTAAGTGTATGGAAATAGGAAATTAAAGAAAAGAGAAGAATTATAAGTTTGGAAGTAGGCCAAATCGTGACTACGATTGTGACAGAGAGTGCAAATAACTATTCTAGTAAAAAATTTCAACTTTTTCAGCATATGACTCTTTTTGTAATTTTAACGTTTTGGCAAAGTATTTAAGAAAGAGCAGTAACCATCTTCCAAAGTGAGAGAACAAGAAGGAGGAGCAAGAAAAGCAATCCAAAAATTCTAGATTTCAAGTTTAAGTTCAAATCAAGTTCTTTCTTTCTTTCCTTTGTTTATTTTATTAAAATTGATGTGTAACTTAGGCTTGAATATGTTATTCACATTTAGGATGCTCTAATTTTCATATTTGGATTTGTTCTTGAGTTGTTTTGTTACTTGATTATTGTTGATTTCAATTCAATTTTCTGCTATTGTGATGTTTAGGTATGCTAATACTTCAATAATAGATCGAGAGAGTGAGTTGAAAGTAATCTAATTAGGTTGGTTAACGAGAGTTAATGACCTAATAAGTCTCTAAAATATCAAATTGGTAATCATATAGAGAGAGATCTTGTTTGAAAACCTAATTATTTGATAGATCACTAAAGAACTAGTTAAAAATGTTAGGTAGATTTTATGAATCGATAGGTTACAAAATCTAAAATTTCATAATCAATTAGGGTTAGTTGGATAGGTCTTGAGAAAGAGTAATCAATCCCTTATAAGATCTAGAATCAACATGTAATTGAATCAATAGCTGTTAGGGAGCAAAATAATGATAGAATGAATCCTAAGCTTTATCCTTGATTTTCCTCACATATTTGTGGTAGCTCATTTGTTATTTGATTATTTGCTTAGTTTCATTTAATTGTTTTAAATTTTAGATATTTTATTTTCATTCAATTCATATCCCGATACATTAGACAAAGTTAGGTTCACTTAGTTCTAACTATTTCCTCATAGGATCGACACCTTTAATATTACAAGTTTATGATCCATTTACTTACTGATATTAGGGGTTTTATTAGCAGTAAAACTTGCTCAACATAAACTGCATGCAGCCTCTTGTACTTTCATTAGCCTAACTCACAACCTATAGCTTAGTCGCTAGTGTTACACAAGACTTTGAATGGTAATAACCAATCTAGTGATGTTAAGATTTTGGTTGAAATTAGTGCCTCCTTTAGTCGATTAGATGCAGATAGACAACTATCATCAAATAGGAAGGGCACATCTTTGACTAAACAATTTGTCAGAGGTCTAGCAATTAATGAGAAGTCCTTAATGAAGCGGTGATAGATTCTTGCATGTCTTAAAAATGCTCGGACGCCCTTGACATTAACTGGTGACAAAAGCTTCTCAATGACCTTTGTCTTGGCTTTATCCACTTCAATACCTTGGCATGATATTTTATGTCCTAATGCTACTCCTTCGAGGACTATGAAGTAACACTTCTCTCAGTTTAGAACCAAGTGTGATTCTTCACATATTTGAAGTACTCTGTCTAAATTTGTCAAACATTGCTCAAAAGAGTCTCCAAAGATTGAAAATCATCTATAAAAATTCCCACTATATCCTCCATCATATCTATAAAGATAGACATCATGCACCTTTAAAATGTAGTTGGAGCATTGGATAACCTGAAAGGCATCCGTTTATAAGAAAATATTCCATAAGGACAAGTAAAGGTGATCTTTCCTGGTCCATCAAATAGATAAAAATCTGATTGTAGTTTGAATATCCATCCAGGAAATAGTAGCATACATGGCTAGCCACCCCTTTCTATCATTCGATCCATGAATGGAAGAGGAAAGTGATCCTCTGTAGTCACTTTGTTAAGCTTATGATAGTTCATATATAATCTCCATCATGTGACTATTTTCATGGAAATCATCTCCCCACTTTCATTCTCCATTATAGTCATTCCTCCTTTCTTCAGTACTCATTATACTGGGCTAACTCATTCACTATCTAATATTAGGTAAATGATATCCCCATCTAGTAGCTTTACTACTTCTTTCTTAACGACTTCTTTTATATGAGGGTTTAATCTTCGTTGATATTCCCTCACTACTCTACTTCATTCTTCGAGGTTGATCCTATGAATAACTAAATTCAAACTTATTCCTCATATGTTGGATATCTGCCTTCCTATAGCCTTTATATGTTTTCTAATGATTTTCACCACCTTACTCTCTTGTTCCCCATCTAGTTGGTTAGAAATAATGATGGGTAGAGTTTGGCCCTCAGTTAGAAAGGTACACCTTAGGTGTGTGGGTAAAGGCTTTAACTCTAAAGTTGGTAGAGTTTAGCCCTCAGTTAGAAAGGTATACCTTAGGTGTGTGGGTAAAGGCTTTAACTCTAAAGTTGGTGGCTTTTCAATGGAGGGTGATATAGGTGCTTCGGTTCTCACTAGTATGTCTTGATATGCTGGAGCACCCTATACTCCATCTCTCCTTCATCCTCCATCTCAGCTTCATCCTTCATCTCAGCTTCCTCATATTTTATTTGCTCAAAGTAACTCTCCTCTTGCTCTTTGATACATTCATCCATTAAATCGATCTTCATGCAAGAGATGTTTTTTCAAAATTTTCAATACTTTGTTCATATTAAACTCCACGTGATCATCACCAATCCAAAGAATCAATTTGCCTTCATAAATGTTAATGGAAATAAATGGCTGTCTAAGAATTAGTGGACAATTCCTATACTCTTTGACATCTAATACTATAAAGTCAATAGGAATAATTAATTTATCCACTTTAATGATTAACATCTTCCACCACGCTAAATGGTCTCTTGATCGATTGATCTGCCAATTGAATGAGTTTCAAAGTTGACTTCACATCGGCTAGCCCTAGTTTCTTAAATATTGATAAAGGCATAAGATTTATAATTTTTCCTAAGTAGTACAGACACTTCGCAAATTCAAAGTCACCAACTGTACAGGGTATCGTAAAGTTCCTTAGATCCTTTAATTTTGAAGGCATGTGACTAGTGATAATGTCACTGTAACTTTCCAACAGTGTTACCATTTGGTTATCTTCTATTTCGATATGTGTTCAAATGCCTCCAAAAAAGATAAGTTAATTTGCAAAGTCTTCAGATTCTCCACAAACTTTACAAATTATGCATTCAATTTATTCTTCTGTAATCTCTGTGGGAATGGAATTTTAGGTGGGTATATGTGAGGAGCAACATAAGGAGGGTCCTTATTCTTTTCTTCTCACTTTTTCCTCTTTTCTTGGTCCTTTACAAGGAAGGTTTCAGCTTTTCTATTTGTTGTTTCTTCGAGCTCTTTCCTACTTATAAGTGTTATCGCCTTGTATTGCTCCATTGGATTTGCGTTGATATTACTTAGAAGACTCCCCACACTTTTTGTAGATAATGCATTTGCCAGTTAGCCCACTTGAATCTCCAGGTTGTGAATATAAGAGGCATGGTTCTTTGCTACTTGCTTGAACTTCCCTTCTATACTCATAAATTTAGAATTCATTTTCTTCATAAATTTTACCATCTTGGAATCTATTATATTGGACTTCTCTTTCTGAAATCTTAGTGGGCCTTAATTCCTAAACTGAGTTCCTGCATTGTTGGACCAAGAAAATTTTAGGTGGTTCCTCCACCTAGGATTGTATGTGTTGGAATAAGGATTATTCCCTCATTGACCAAATTATGATCCTATTTAGTTAAGTTGCTTCATATTGTTGTTTTGCATTAAGAGGCAATCAACTATAACTTGATTATCTTGCGCACATAACTCGCATCCGTTTTGAATTACCTTAAGTGGAGTTGATGGGGAGGTTTATAAACTATTTATTTTCTTTGTTAAATTAGTGATTTCAATCTGTAATGTTGTCACTAAATCAACAACAATCAATCCTTTCTAATCCTATAAGTTTGACTGTTGTCTATTTCAGGCCAACATCTAAAGATAACAATTATTCATCATCTTCTATAAAAAATTGATAGTTATAGGCTGCATTATGTTTTAGTGGGTAATTTATTATACTTTTAGTTGTTAGTTAGATGATTTATGCATTTTTTATTTTAGAATTGCGTTAGTATGATTATATGTTTGTGTTTTTTATTGTTATATGGGTTAGATCATGATATCGGGCTTTAATTTTCTGTGTTTAAGGTGTATTGATGATTTTGTTAGTGTTTGAGAATAAGTAAAGAAGATCGAAGAAGAATTGGAGAAAGTTAGGAGGAGGAACAAGTTCCACGATAGTGGCCTTGAAGGCCATGATTGTGACAGAAGTAAGCAGAGAAGACCTTAATCGCGGCCTCGAAGGCCACGATCGTGATAGAAGCAGGTATGATGGGCCACGATCGTGGCCTCATTGGTCACGATCATGACAAAAGCAATTTTTAAGGGCCATGATCATGGCAAGCGTGATGATAGATATAGAGATTGCTTTGGAACTCAAATTTTTGAAGGTTATTCTAAACATTTGGACTGGGTAAAACCTAGTTTCTACCCTAAATGGAAAAAGATTATAAAAGAAAAAGAAAGAAACCCTAGAAAAAAACCTCTATTTGCCATCTTGAGAAAGAACATAAGGAAGAGGGAGAGAAAGAGAGAAGAGAAGGAAAGTTTAGCCAACTACTGTCCAACTACTCCAACTAAGCCATTTGAAGTTATTTTCTATTTCTTCTTATTATTCATCTCATCTTAATGTATGCTTTGGGTTTGAGGATGTTGAATATCTTACTAAGGACGTTATAAACTCTTTTATGGATTTGTTATTGAATTAATGTTAATTTGATTGCTTTTGATGTTAATATGCTGGGTATTGTGATTGTGTTTCTTATATGCATGCTTTGGTAATAAATCAAGAGAGTTAACCAATAGAAAAATGATTAGGTTAGGTTATGAGAGTTAAACAATCTAATATATCAAATAAATAATCAAATCGGTAATTTATACAGAGATCTCATATGAAGACCCAATTGTCTATTAGAATGCTTAAGATCTAATTGGGTTGTGGGTTGTTTTTGTTAATTGAGAGATTGAAATTTCAGTAATTCAATTTAGTTAGGGTTAATGATTATAACTCGAGAGAGAGTAATTCACCCTTCAAAATTCTAGGAACTATACCGAATTAACTTTAGAGTGATCGAGTTAGCATTAGATGATAGGATAAATCCCCTTTTCACATAATTGATTAATCTTCCTTGCGTGATTTTTGAGTTGTTAATTGGTTGTGCTTAATTTTGACTTTTTGTGTTAATTTTAAAATTTCACTTTCAATTTATCCATATTCAATTGTTTAATTTTCAGCTCATTTTTATTTTCATTTTAATTACACTTTTGGGCCTTAGAAAAATTAGGATTCAATTAATTCACTAATTGCTCGTGGGATCGACACCTTTAATATTACAAGTTTATGATCCGTATACTTGTCGATATTAGGGGTTTTATTAGAAGTAAAACTTGCTTAACAAGTTTTTGGCGTCGTTTTCGGGAAACTAATTTTGGACTTTTTGAACTCCTTTATTTTAAGGAATTATTTCCCTTTCTTATAATTGTGGTACCTAATCACCCGAAATAAAAAAAAGGAAAGAGAAGGAAGTTTGGGCATAAAGTTAAAGATAAATCGATTTGGACATCATAAGGCAACTATGAGGAATCCAAAAAGTTAAATGCCAAAAAGAAATATAAATAACGATGATGGTGGAAATTTATCATTAGGAGTAAAAGATCATTGCGAACTTCAATGAGGCTGATATATGTTTAATTGTTGATATGTTTAATCATTTACACTTAGCAATTAATGATACGAAAATGCTTAAGATACTCAATTTAATTTATATATGTTTTTAGGTACAGTTTGGAAGTAAAGAAATTAAAGTGAGTCAAAAGTACTACATTTGGGCCATTTTTCTGAAGATTAACTCTCAATTGTTTTCTTAAAGCAAGAAAAAGAAAAGAAAAGAAGAATAAAAGAAAAATGAAAGCACAAAATGCCAATAACGTGAGCTGCATGATTATGCTTGAAAGTTTACATGCAATTTACATTAATTTAATGATCATACAATAGCTAAGATGTAGCAGGTGGAACGTGCATGCGGTGGAAATAAATAGACCAAAATGCATGCACAATATGAATAAAATGCAACAGTATGAAGAGAAGAGGAAACAACGACGCAGTGGCAAGAAAACGCAGTTTGTATTTCACACAGACCACCTGCGGAAACGTAGAGAACATTTGAGTTTTACGTGGATGTCTGCAGAAACACAGACATTTTTCATAAGTTGGTGAAGGTTCTAGGTGTACAGTAGTTTGGATCAAAAACTCTGAAGTTAAATTGTCCCATCAATAAAACAATAGGGGGCATAAAGAGATAAAGGGACTTCGGCTTGGTGGCTGAGAGAAATGGAGAAGAGTTGCAGCTAGGCGGGAGAGAATAGAAGTGAGTGAATAGTGGGGTGGACTAAAAACCCCAAAGTTTATTTGTCACATCGATGAACAGTAGATAGGAATAAGAAGCTTAGACAGTGAAGAAGAAAAGAAGGGAGCTTCGGTAGGGTTATAAGTGTAGGGGCTTAAGTTTTTTTGGGGAGGGACCCATGGAGGGTTGAACATCCCGATGCCAGTTCGGAGGTGATATCAATGTCGACGACCCGAGTTAAGTGTATTTTCTTATTTTTGTTGTTTCTTTCTCCAATAGAAATTGATTGTGTTATCCTATATTAATTGATATGGGTTTTGTGTATGGATAATTAAATTTTCATTACTGTTTGGTTATTTGTGTATGAACCTATTGGGATTGTGAAAAGATGATTTTTAATGCGTTCATTGAATCGTTTAATTGTATACCCATTGCTAGAATTTCGATATAATTCGTAATTGTTATGTTGAAATTCATGTGTAATGACTAATGATTCGTAATCATTAGGGATAACATAACCTAGGTTAAATGACGCACTGTATGTGGTTGTCTTCTTGATTAATCGATTTCCCTAATTCGTAATGCTACTGTTTAATTAAATCTAGAGATCGTATCCTAGGTTATTCAGTTGTTAGGTTTAATTACCAATCGTATCTTGATTGAACAAAACCTAAGGAAAAACTCGGGTTAATTATTAACCCATGATTAATAATTTCTAGGAGAGGATTGAGAACAACAAATTAATAAAATATACTTAATTAGGGTGTAGGCCGAGATTAAATCAAAGAATCGGGTCACTACCGAATTCCCCATTTTTATCATTTTTCGCATGTTTTCTTTAATTTGTTTTTATTATTCTAGTTTCATTTTATTTTCTTATTTCAAAATCCAAAACCACTTGTTAAACCTATACACCAATTAATTTCATTTCATAAACTTTACACATACTCTCTGTGGGATCGACCTAGACTCACAACTGCTACAGTAGTGGTCTAGTTATTTTATTTTAACTAACGTTACGACACATCGGTCGCATAATTTAGTTAAGGAAGTAATCATGCTTATTAAAACACTTACAATCTAGGGTGATTTCTAACAATGCAAGAACTCAAATGGGAATTCAAGGCCTGCTAGGATTTCAACAAGATGAGTCCAGTTTATTGGATTCTAAATTCGACAAGATTATAGACAAGCTCATAAACATAGAAGAGGCCAGAAGAGATTGGAAGGGAAGTTTGAGTAAGTAACAGACAATCATGCCTCTTCTATTCATAGAAGAGGTTCAAATGAGCTAGCTTTATAGGGAATTCTGTAAGAGAAGTGTGGAAAACTTTCCACGCAATATGGAAGTAAACCAAAGAGACCAATGTAAGGCTATCACACTTAAGAGTGGGAAAGAGCTAGAAGAATCAATGGAAAGACAACTTAAAACCCACTTTGTAGATGAGAAAAAGAAGAAGAAAAAGGATGAAGGCAAGACTGAGGACCCTCCATACATTCCTCCTCCACCTTATGCACTGGAAATACCATTCCTATAAAGACTTTAGAAGAACAAATTAGATGTACCATTTGCAAAGTTCATAGAAAAGCTAAAGAAATGAAAATTTTACTTGTCTTTTATGGATGTGTTGAAACGCAAGCTCAAGTATATAAAGTTCCTTAAAGACCTATTATCTGCAAAGCGAACTTGGTATGATAATTAAATAGTAACCATGACTAAAACCTCCAGCTCCTTAATTACCAACCATATGCCCTCACAGTTGACAGATCTAAGGAGCTTTACAACCATTTGTAGTTGGTAATTTAAAGATTTCAAATGTTTATGTGACTTAGGTGCAAGTATAAACCTTATGTCTTTATCAATTTTTAGGAAACAGGTGCTAAGAGATGTGATCTATGCATGTTCAGTTGGCATATCAGTTGATAAAGAAATCATTTGTCGTAGTGGAGGATGTATATGTAAAAGTGGATAAGTTTATCATGCCTACGGATTTTATCATGCTAGAAGTTGAAGATGATCAAAACTGTTTAGTTTAATATTTTTGACTACTGAAAAAGCTTCGGTAAATGTCCATGAAGACAACCTAATACTTCAGATTGGAGATGAAAAGTAAAATTCAGCATGAATAAAGTATTAAAGAATCCGAAGGAGGGTAGCTCATTCATAAGAATTGATGAGGTCAAATCTTTAAAAGAGTAAGAGAAAGAATAACAGATGACAACGAAGATTGAGTTTAAAGCATAAAAGGAAGTCTATGCTTTAGAAGCTAAAGAAGAAGAGAATAAAGAACAGAGGATACAAGACATAAAGGTTGAAGAAGACATGAAAGTCTCTATTTATGAAGTGACAAAAGAAGAGGAGAAGGGGGTAATTGAGGAAGAATACAAACAACTCACCCTCTTACAAGACAAATTTTTGGATTCAATAGAAGATTCAGGGGGTTTTCTTATTACCTATTTTATTGACATTTTGTTAGTCAAAAGGACATTATTAAACTTAATTAGTTTGCTTAATTTTATCAATATTGTCTATTTGATTATCTTGCAATTTGTAGCTTAATTATAGTCTACTAAACTGAAATTGATTGACACTAGTGGAAGCAAGCCATTCATAATTAAGGTTGAGTGTGGAAGGAAGAACACGTCAAGCTAATGACGTTAACTAAGTGCTACTTGGGAGGCAACCTAAGAATTAGGATAAGTTTTATTTTTTATTTTATTTTATTAGTATTTTGTAATTTTTTTTATTTTTTAGGGAAAGAATTGATGGAATTTCATGGCAGAAAGTATCTGCACATTCCGTCACCAACACCATCACCACCTCAATCTCCTAGTTTTGTGATTTTAACCTTTTTATTTGTTTTTTTTGTCATTTTTATTTTTACTTGTTTTGTTTTTCTCACATTGAGGACAATGTGTTGTCTAAGTGTGGGGAGTATTTTACACTAGCATATCATAAGTGTGAATTTTACATATCATATACTAGTTTTATTTCAGATTTCATGATGTGACTTATGTCATGTCAATGGCTAGGATTTAATGAAATCAGTTTAGCTTTGAACATAGTCTTCTAGATTGTAAAGATTTATTAACTTGTGAAATTATTGTCCTAGGTCACTTTGGTTAAATACTCATGTTAATTAGGATATGATATTTTATTCACCCTAAAAATTTGCCACATACATTTATAATTTTATGTCAATTAACTAATTAGCATCATTAGTATCCTTTTATGAGAATGATTAGCTAAAGAAATGAGGTAGGCAATGAAATGTAAAAAAATTGTGTATTTCTTAAATAAATAACTATTCTGATGGCCTTCATATTATGAATACAGCTAGTAGCCAGTTAAGAATGTGATATAGTTAAGTAATCAAAAGACATTCATCATAAATGTTTACCTTCGTGTCAAAAGGCTATAATGACATTCCAACCAAGCAAATGAATAAAAATATGACCTAGTTGAGTAACCGAGGGACATTCATTACAAATGTTTTCCCTCGTGTCAAAAGACTAGGTCAATGTCAATAAAAATCAACAAAAATTGTGTTTTAATAAATAAAATTTGTCGATCTTTGTGAATAGCTTGAATCTTCATAAAAAGCTACTTAGGGATAGTTATAATTTTGATTGACTAATAATTATCAATATGTGTGTGCGAGTGATGGGGGTGAATGAATTTGACATTAAAGTCATGATTAGTATGTATATTTAGTCTGAAATGCCTAGCCACAGATTTCATAAGTTAATAAGTTAGGACAACTTGAAGGTTTGTGTTTAAAGTTAAATTAGTTTCATGAAGTTCAATGCCATTGTACCATGATTGCATATACGTGCTTATATGTCTTATTGTTTGGTGTGTTTGTGTTTTGTTGTGTTGGTGTTTTTGCTTGAGGAAAAGCAAAAGTTTATATGTGGGGATGTGATAGTTATAGGTTGCATTATTTTTGAGTGGGTAATTTAATATGCTTTTAGTTGTTAATTAGATGATTTCTGCATATTTACGTTTAGAATTGTGTTATGTAATTATGTGTTTGTGTTTTTGAGCGTTATATAGGTTAGACCATGATATCGGGCTTTAATGTTGTGTGTTTGAGGTGTTTTGATGAATTTATTACTGTTTGAGATCAGGTAAAGAAAGTTGGAGAAGATTTGGAGAAAGTTCGGGAAGGAACAAGTGCCACAATCACGATTGTGACAAAAGTAAGTAGGGAAGCCCACAATTGTGGCCCTAATAGAAGCAAGTATGATAGGGCCCTATAGGCCAAGATCATGGCAGGCGCGATGACAGACATAGGGACTACTTCTTAACTCAACCTTTTGAGGGATATTTTAGACATTTGGGCCAAGTAAAATCTAGTTTTGACCGTAAATAAAAAAAAAGACTATGAAAGAAACCCTAGAAGAAAAAGCCTCCATTTGCCATCTTGAGAAAGAACACAAGGAAAAGGGAGAGAAGGAGAGATGAAAAGGAGAGTTTCAGCTAGTAGTTGTCCAGCCACTCTAACCCAGCCATCTCAAGTTATTTTCTATTTCTTCTTATTATTCGTCTCATCTTGATGTATACTTTAGGTTTGAGGATGTTTTAAACTCTTTTAGGAATGTGTTCTTAAATCAATGTTGATTAGATTGCTTTTGATGTTAACTTGTTGGGTATTATAATTGTTTTTCATATTTGTATACTTCGGTAATAAATCGAGAGAGTGAACTAATAGCAAAATGATTAGGTTAGGTAATGAGAGTTAAGCAATCAATAGATCACACAAACAATCAAATCGGTAATTTATATGGAGAGAGATCTCGTTTGAGGACTCGATTGTCTATTAGAATGCTTAAGATCTAATTGAGTTGTGGGTTGTTTTTTTAATTAAGAGATTGTAATTTCAATAATTTAATTCAATTAGGTTTATAATTTAGGTTTAATGATTATAAGTCGAGAGAGAGTAATCCACCCTTCAAAATTCTAGGAGCGATACCAAATTAACTCTGGAGTGATCGAGTTAGCATTAGATGATAGGACAAATCCCCCTTTCTCATAATTGATTATTCTTCCTTGTATGATTTTTGAGTTGTTAATTGGTTGCGCTCAATTTTGATTTCTTTTTGTTAATTTTACAATTTCACTTTTAATCTATCCATATTCAATTGCTTAATTTTTTTTCTTATTTTTATTTTCATTTTAATTACACTTTTAGGCCTTAGACAAATTAGGATTCAATTAGTTCACTAATTCCTCATGGGATCGACACCTTTAATACTACAAGTTCACAATCCATATACTTGCAGATATTGGAGATTTTATTCGAAGTAAATTTTGCTCAACACAAATCTTCTACTTCCTTAATTGTTTTCCGCATTAAGGATCTTCTAACAACTGCATCTATGATATCCCTTATGGGTGGATTAACTCAGTTGTAAAAAGTTTACAATAGGAATTCCTTTAGCAAGTTATGATGAGGACATCTTCTTTGCAAGTCCTTATACCGCTCCCATGCTTCATATAACAACTCTCCCACATTTTGTTAGAAATTTGTGATTTCTTTGATAGGTCTTGTTATCTTTATAAGAGGGAAGTACTTGTCTAGAAAATCTCGCACCAACTGCTCCTATGTTATGACGTTGACTGGGTTGAGTATGTGGTACCACACCTTGGCTCTATCCCTGAGTGTAAAGGAAAGAGCCTCATCCTAACAGCATCTTCTAACATATTATTATATCAGACGATATCACATATTTCTAAGAAGTTCACTAGATGAACGTTGGGATTTTTACTAGCCAACCCACAGAACTACAAGTTGCTCTACAATATATTCAATAATGTTGGTTTGATCTTAAATGAAGTTGATTACACTGGTGGTCGAGTGATTAGTTGATGTGTTGTATTGAACCCTGGCCTTATGTAGTACATAAGGGTTCTTTATTGTTCTCTGTGATTGAATTCTTCTAGCATCGTTCCTTCTATCTCTTTCTAGCATTTTGCTCTTTGGATTTCTCTTTATTGCCTTGTAATGTCAAGAGCTGAAGTTTCTTCGACCTTGTTTGAACTCCCAGTGATTCTTGTGTTCATGTAATTGCAAACATACAAGAATGGTGAAAATTCCTTAAATCAAAGGAATTCAAATCGTCATAATGCTAGAATCCCTGATAATGGTGCCAAAAAATTGTTGAGCAAGTTGTATATATAATAAAACTCTCAATACCTGTAATTATACAGATCGTATCTTGTAGTATTAAGGTTACTGCTCCCATAAGGATTATGAACATGAATCTAAATTTGTCTAAGGTAATATTAAATTGATTTGAATTAAATTTAAATAATAAAAATTGAAACGAATAAATAAATAAATAAGTAAACAAATAATAATTGAGTTGCCAATAAAATTAGGGTTTGATCAAAGTTTGATACTTAGAAAGTATTCTTTCCTTATTTTTATTCCCTTAATCTTGTTAATTAAATTATGTATGATCCTAGATTTCCTTATATTTTGATTATTCTCTCTTATGATCTAATCAATTAACCCTAACTGAATTTGATAATTACAAATTTGTAATCTCTCAATTCACAGACTACTCCTAACTTATTCAATTAGATTTGAAGTAATCCATTAGATAATTAATTTCATAACCAAGATCTCTCTTCGATTGATCATTAATTTGATAAATGTAGCTCTGTTAAAATGCCAACTCTCATTGTACACCTTAACACTAATTACTTTGAATCATTCTCTCAATTTATTATCAAGTTTATGCATGATAAATTTTCAAAAACATTTTTCTTCACGATAATTATCACAAACATCTAACTATGTATTGAAATCAACAATAATTAAAGTTCCCAAAATAATTCCTAATATCGATTTAGAAATCCATAGACATGTTATACATCATAGAAATCTAATTACATATCAAAGATAATGAATAAAGTAAAAGGAAAAGAATACAAGCAGTTGAAATGCTTAACCTGGAATGTCAAAATTTCCTGAAGCTCTTCTTTGATTTCTTCACTTTTGATCCACTTTGAAGAACGACTGCTACCTTTTTTCTATGTTTTTCATATTCATATATAATTCATTAAGGTTCTAGGGTCCCCACTTTGTTTGATTCCAAAAATAGACCTGAACACTAAAAACAAGAAAAATTTTTGCCTAGAAAAACCTCTGTTATGATTGTGACCTTAGAGTCACGATCTTGCTCCCTTGATCAGCCTCTCTATCATAATCATGCTCCCTTTTCATGATTGTGATAGAGAGCCATGTAACTCTATGCATGTTTATCACGATCATACTCTTTGTGCAAGATTGTGCCTTCCTTTAAGCTTCCACCATCTTCTTTGTTCTTTAATTTCCTAATTTCCAACACTCATAAACACATCAATCACCTCTTAAAACATAAAATTAAGATTAAATTCATGCTCTAAACCATATAAACACTTAGAATATAAACAAACAATAACAATAACACAATTCTAAGCCTATATACATGATAATCATCTAAGAAACACTTGCAAACATATTAAAACAACTAAAAAAACATAGTTTAAACTATACCTATCAATGATAAAATTAGCTATGACAAAAATATTTAGTCACAGTCTGTTACAACGCTGTCTGACTTAAAGTTAATAGGCCAAAGTTGATTTGATTAGGTTTGAGCTCTTAATCAATTATTAGTTTAGACTTAGGCATGATAGCATGAAACCCTACTCAAAAATCAACCCAACTTAAAACGGTTTCATTTTGACCATAAAATTTTCTCATATAAAGTCTTTGATTTCAACCACTCAAACTTCCCATTTTATTCGATGAACATCTCAGTCATGCTGCTCCGCTTGCTTCTCACTTAAGTCTCTTTAGTTGACATCTCAACCACTTATGAATGTCTTGCCACTCATCACCAATCATCTAAGGTTATTAAGGAGAATAAATTCATTCTATTTGAATACTTAAAGGTGTAAGCTTTGTAATTACCGATAAAAGGATTTACCTTTCTACTTCTATTATTTTATTTAAGTTTCTTACGTAATTGAATTCTTTTTCAAGTTTGGAAAATTTACATTTTTAACAGTGATGCATGTAGCTTATTAATTGAATTTATAGTTTTTGTATTATGGTTTTTAGTTTTTACTGATTAATGAATAGAGGGAAGGGATTAACGAAGTTCATAATAGGATTAAATTGAATCATGTTTAAGAATATTAATTGAAATCATATAGATTTAAACTCCATTACATTTTAGTTTTTAGCCAATTGTATATAAAATTATGATTATTTACTAGATATTATCAAACCTATCTTTTTAATTGTCTATTATTAATCTATTTCTCATCATCATATAGGCTTGGCTTTTGATGGATATATTAGTCAGCCACATACTCTAAAGTGGGAGGTGTTAACTTACTTTCATAAAAGAGCTAGTGATGGTATTCATACATAATATGTATTTTGTATTTATAAGGAGAAAGAGGGACATTGGTTTATAATTTTTTCATTCTTTCTTTCAATTCTTATTAATTATTACAATTTTTTGGATTTTTATATCCTAATTAATATTTAGATACATATTTAGCAAGTAAGCAGTAATCTAAAACTTATGTTGTAGTTAATTGTTACTGTGGTGGCTTCCATTCCACATGTTATATCATTAGTAAAATTATGAACAAGTATTGTCTTATTGAGTGTATATAACCAAATTTCTGATTTCATTAACGTATATAGCTTGAGAATTGAGTTTACTTAATCATTTATGTCTTATTGGATAGATTTTCCTTGTTCCATTTAACAATATTTGTTGCACTTAGATGGGTATGACTTACTTGAACCATTGAGGGAGCTGTCAACTTTTACTCAAATTTCAAATTTTTATTCCATTGAAATGTTTCTACAAGTTGCTTTTAAGATGAAGATCTTTCACCCTAACATTAGTAAGTTGATGTTGTGAAGGAGCAGTGGAGCTTAGCTTTCACTATATGTAAGGTATACTTTCTAATTAATTACATTTGGCTTTCCTTATTCAAATGTGTTTCAATTGTATGAACATTAGTGATAGTTCTAGTTTTATTTTCTATAATTAATTCGAATAGGTGAAGCTAACCCTTTACTACAGTCTAATCCAATGGAAGGTTCAAATTAGTCATATATAAGAGCTAATAAGTCCCAAAAAAGATGAACAAATAATTCAAATAAAAGAAAATAAAAACTCTTGAAAGATGATAAGTTGGTGTTTGGAATGACTTCATAAAGACTAAAATAAGAGACAGAATTATTAAGGTGAAGTACAAGTATTGCTAGAAGTTTCCAAATGGAGGTTTAATAGGTGGAACCTTATATTTGAAAAGGCATATCAATACATGTAATTGATGATGAATAGTACCAGGAGGTTAGATATTTCTGATGCCTAATCTATTGAAAAACAAACATGAAATGATTACCAAAGTCTATGATCTTGAAAATTTTGATATTTACTTATAAAGATAATTATTAGGTATGAATATCCACTTTCAACTATGGATTATATTCACTTCAAGATATTTATTACATCACTTAATTTTAATTTTAAGATCCCTATTAGGAATATTGTTAAGAAAGATATCTTCAACATTTATGACGCATATAAGAGCATAATGATGAATACATTATAGGTTAATGTTGAGTAAATATTAATTATATTAAATACATGGACATTTGGAAATCAAAAGAATGTTATATGATGGTGACATAACATTGCATTAACAATGCTTATTCTTTATGTAGTAGTATCCTAAAGTAAACATTTGGGCTTTTTTGTAGTTATTTTATTTTGCTTTGTTATAGTTCGTATGCAAATTTGCTTGTACTTATTAAGCTTATTTATATTCTAGTGGCTTATCCAAGTAGTAGATTAACAAAAGTGTTGGTTGATTATTTGATAGATTAGAACATTATCACAAATTTTGCAATAATAAATTTGAACAATTGGAGCACAAATAATGCTATTATTAACAAAGTTATAAGTTATAGGTTAAAAGGTTATTGATGGATGTGAGGATCTTTCGTATACTTTATTTTAAGTATATAATGAATTTACTTATAAAGGATGGGTTTGAGATTATCAATATACTTATATGTATATATATATATATATATGATAGGGCAATGTATTAAACTACAACACTTGAATGGGTTAAATATTTGTGATATAATATTGAGTTTTTAGAGTTAGTTTACCCTCGTGGGATCATCATTAATCAGAGTTATGATTGGATTGACCAATAATGTTTAATTATACATTCAAAATGCTTGATTGCGTCATTAATTTTATGATTATGTTTATTAGAATGAGAGAATGTGATTCTCAATACACTTATTTGTCGATAGATTTGTGATATGAATTAAAAAATAAAATTTTCAAAAATTTAAGGAATTTAACATTGTTGCTAATTTTTTTAACATAAAATATCCAACTCCTCATATATAATATTCTAACATATGTGAGATCAAGTTAATATCATTTAAGTAGTTTACTTCTTCTAATGAGGATACAATGACAAATAGGATGATGGGAAATTTTGATAGTTATTGAAATGTGATTGCTAATAATATGACAATTACTATTTTTTTGGTTCCAAGATACAAACCTGTTGTGTTTGAATATTATTTTCAGAAGTTGTATGGCGATTGAGCTTCAAAAATGTTTATAACATTAACACTTGTTGTAAGATTTGTTTTCTAATTACCAATCAAGAATGGGTAAAGTGTTTGATCACAATATTTCACTGTCAGGTTCAACTTTTGCTAATACCTTCTTATCAAGGAAGCAAGTTTTTGATTTAATCACGAATTAGATCATTTGTACTTCAACAAATGAAGGTTTAGGTTTTAGTTTAAAGGAATTTATGAAGTAAAAAATGTTTAGGATTTCATATAATAAAATAGAGTTAGATCATTATTTAAAAGTGGATGTTTGTGAAACAAATATTAATAATTTTGATATATTATTATGATTGATTCTAAGTCTAATTTTAGTACTAGTGATTGAATAATAAGTCCTCATTGTAGTTGGTTTCATTTTACAACTTTGGGAGTTCTTAAGTGTACTATGTAATGATAATATTTGAGATAAACTCTATAATTTGTAATGTATAAACTTTTATGGCTTTAATAATTCTTTATCAAGTGATCTTCTATTTTCTTTTTAATTGTAACTAATATAATGGAAGAGGACATGGATATGGATGATGTTATAGATCATTTTGAATGTTTTTCTAGAACAATATTCAATTATAAAGATATATCTATTTATTACCAATCATTTATTCATTTAATCAAATTGTTGCAAAATTGAGTATAATTTTTATAATAAATTCTTTTAAAATATAAAAGAAGTAATATGATGTAATGATGAAGAAGATTAATAATTACTTGTGCCATTGATTTTGGTTTAGTTCCTATGATATTGTTTTAGTGCAATGTGCTAGTGATTCTATTTAAAAATCAAGTATATTGTTAATTATATTATTTGAAATCATTATGTAACAATTAAAGAATAAATGTTGTATTATTGTTATTTTAAAGCTATTATAGCTTTCTTATTAAAATTTTATGCAGAATAATGATGGAGTTTGGGTTCAATTTTGAGCCTTATAATTTATTTTAGGTTTGGATTTAGGTTCGTTTCGACATGTAACTTACCCTAGTTTAAAATTTCTTAACCAATAAATGACATTTATGGAGGAAAAAAGTTTTGGATTAAATTGTAGATGTTTAAAATGGATTTTAATTTCCCTTTATTACTTGTTCAATTGTGAACTATCAAACTTGGAGCAATGACTAAGAAGGATATATACATATATGGCTCTAGATTCTAGATTGTTGATCTTTATCTCTCTAGTAATCAATAACATATGACTATGAAATGATTGAACATGCAAGTACTACTCCACTTAGTTTGGTAGAGTCCGGTTTAGTTTAGCTCAAATTTACTGGGTTTAATTTACATTGATAGGAATTGGAGTTTGGTTCAGCCGAATTCTGACGAGGCCGTATGTTGCCATTTGGATCCATGGAAACAGCTGTTGGATTCGAGGATTCTAGCTTAAGGATTCCTGCAAAACAAAGAAGGCACGTCGGGGGTTGTTTCCCGATAAGCCTCTCCGACGCTCAAGTTAGC
>JANQAP020000100.1:8394554-8416153 GCA_026874005.2 Erythroxylum coriaceum
TATTCATTTAGCTTAAGTCATATAAATGTCTCACAATTATGTGTTCTAACCGTATATATAGGTGACGGGATGTTACACTATTTATACTTAATTATGGTATAAACATATTAAAGTAAATTTGATACTTATTTGTATAGTGTACTGAAAAATTAAAGTAAAGACAGTACTCATTTATATATTATGAAGATATTTCATATATAGATTTGTAGTATAATTTCTATATAGTTATAGTATTCTTTATAAGTTATGATGGTATTCTTTGTACTCAATTGTGGTATTTGTAACACCTCAATACTATAAATTACATACCGGAACACCCTATGGACATTCTAGTATATATCGTATAATAATGGCGTGTTAACTATCTCACCTTCACTTTCCAAAATGGCATCATAAGTAAAATAAAAAATAACACGTTATCTAAAATTCAAAGTTTCCTCATTTCATGCCATAAACCATTATTTACAATGTAGCATTTCGTATGAATACATTGTCAGCCTATCAAAACTCACAATTTAGTTTACAAATTGAGGAACTAAACCAAAAACGAAAAACTATTCTTTGTCCCCAGCTGACCGACCTTTGAGTTATAACTTGAACCAAAATGCAGTCTTAGTAGCTAGTCATCGCTCTATCTCAAACCTGAAATTGTCAACGTGCAATTTTTGGGTGAGTTTTGTGAACTCAATAAGGTAACCATCATTGATAGTTCACTCAATTCATGCAACACATCAATACACGTAACATATAATTTACATCTTTGCATTTTGCATGGAGCATCACATATCACATATCACATTTCCATTCAAATACAAAATACCAATACATTGTAATTAATCAAACACACGTATTATAATGTATAGCAATACTCGTGAGACTCACTTTCACTTATTATTGTCTTTGAGACCGAGCGCCTTTTTTTTTCCTAGCCCATATCCCTTAGTGGATATCGAGCTGTATCAAATAATGTCCCTTATCTCTTCATGGATACCGGGTACATTCACAACTGAGCCCGAGGCTCTAAATAAAGTCTAAGCTTTAAGCTTTTTATACTGGTGACTCCAGTCACAACTACCTTTATTTTTCATGCATTCATGTAATGAATGCTTCATAATCTTATATTCTCAGTCAATCCCATGATTGCACATTCACATTCAAAATCGCATTTATCATTGAACCTAAGTCTGGCATTCAATAAAATTGTTGAGCACACTTATTTCATCCAATTCACATACAAGGAGCACTTCAATATCATATTCATCAAATCAGAATCTTTGGACCTTCATGTTTGGAATCAGTATAATCAATCACACATTCATAAGATAATTTAAGCATAATTAAAACAAACAATTAATTGAGCGAGACATTCTATGTTATTCACAATTACTCCCTTTTTGCTTAATGCGTTAAAGTTCCGGCAATATCTGGAAGTGATCGCTCTACTCGCTCTTCTATATACATTCAAATACATTTATATGTCACTCATGTGCATTATCAGTCATAAATACATTTATGAATGTATCATGTAACATGCATGTTTATTGACAATTTCTCAGGTATGTTTCTTTAATACTCATTCCAAACATTCTTTTAATCCTTAATACCCTTTTATTCACTTTAATCCCTTCAGTCAACATAAATTAAAATCATTTAAGAGCTCATTTAAACCTATATACTTCATATAGTAACATCCTTACTTGAATTGGGTTTAAAAACATCAAAAAAAATCACCTTTTGATAAAGCCTCTCAGGTCACGATTATTCTTGTGCATGATTGTGACTTTTTTTCTTCATCAGCAGAGTTGCGATCGTGCAGATGCACGATCGTGACCTGCTGTGTTTTCTTCCTTTTTTCTTGCCATTTTTGACCTAGAATTATATGTTTTTAGGCAACATTTTCTTCTGATCACGAGTTCCTCTATGTCTTAAGTTTCTAATAACATCAAATTCAGACATTTTGGTTCAGTATCGTGTAAGTTATAATCAAAATACTCCATATTGTTTCTTACACCTCAACAGAACACAACTCTCAATGTCAAGCCAAATTTCAAGACTCTTAAAGACAGATTTCAAATTTAATTCCTTCATGAAAAATGTAACCATATGTCTCTAGGTTAATCTGAATTAAGAATCAACATATTTGGAAATCTACAGATCAAAATATAGCCAAAATACAGAAGCATGATTAGTGCAATAATTCCAGTTATCAATATTCCAGCACACTCACCATTTCATCCTAAATTTATCATTAAATCTTTTCTGCATGTATGCCAATGTTCATAAATTTTCATGGAGAGAAAGAAAAATGTGTTAGGAATCTATTGGTTCAAGTTTCAAAACATTTGGAGGTTGGATGAAAAAGTTATAGCCAAAAGATTTAAAGTTGTTCAATAAAAAGACACTAATGCATATGCAGACTCCAAACACCATAATCAGACACGCAAACCTTCACCTTCTTCTTCCTCTCTCTACTGCAATTTGGTTTTCAACAATTCTTAACAGAATCTATACCCTATTTTTCACATCTTTCTATAGTTAACAACTTCACAACCTTTCTTAACACAAACAATTCAATAATCTAAGATTTAAACTTTAACATCAAAAACTGTATATCATTCACACAAATTACAAACTTTTCTGCACTTTCTTTCTTCCATCTTCATCAATTATTACACTTCATTTAAATCATTTCTGTATCACAACCTCATCAAATCCTCATTCCTTATGATGAATCTCATTTAAATTCATTTCTATAAACACTCAATAGATTCACGTATGCCAACAGTAAAAATAGAGTATATTTATAAATCAACTTGCATGAAGTGTCTGCACTTCTCCTAAGCACGGTTTCAGTGATTTTTCAAGCTCAAAATTCACTTCAACTCCATCTTATAACATACCAATCATCAAATATACAAAACCAACACATGCAGCACGCCCAAATTTTCAATTATATTTCAGCTATTAAGCATCTTCAATTTATAACCACTGAATTGTTAACTACTTAATATATAATTCATTACACAAATCATGAAAAACATACGATACTTGCTAGTTTAAACTCCAACTCTTCAAAATCCCTTGAAACCTAATTTTTCCAGTATACACGATCATCAATAGTGCTTTTCCAAACAAAAACAAGAGAGCTGTAAAATTCATTCTCCTTACGAAAACACATGACTTGGTGTCTTAACAATTCATTGCCACGTGTCACCATGCATGTAAGCTATTTGTCATCAATTTAATCAGTCCACATGTTACACTATAATTGGTCCATTATTTCACTATTTTTCCTAGTCCACAAATACCCTAAATTTTCGAAAATTTCCTAATATTTACCAAAAATTTTAAAATAATATTAATAGTCTTCAAATTAATTTTCAACACATAAAAACCACAATTCACATTTTAATTGCATTTATAACTCAATTATACTTGAAAAATGTTAATGAATGCATGTATAATTATTTCATGAATTTCAACATAATTCACATATTGAAATATGCCAGATGATGCATGAAATGCACTTCTAAGTGCTCAGTATACACTATTCTAGGGTCCTAGCCCCTAACATGGGATATCGGGACGTTACGGTATTAATATATTAAAATAAAGGTGGTACTTATTTCTTTGTACTCAAATGGCTTATTTTCTGATTTGCTTTCTTTAATATATTAAAAATATAATAAAACTTGTATATTATATTAAATACAAAATATTGTTTTTTGCAGGCCCTGTTTTATGTTGAAGAGCGTCGCTCATCCTTCTTCTTTATAGCTTGTATTTGTCCGTTCATCCAGGTAAGTCGTCCAACTAATGTCTACCATACGTGTTGTTTTAATAATACGATTCTGATGCGTTTGGGCTTTGTGTAAATGCAAAGCAGATATTAATTTTGTGTTGTTTTTTAGAATATTCTTATAATCATTGAAGAGTTTTTATATTCTTCTTTAATAGTCTAAATATTTATGTTTGGGTTTTGTTTGAATTAATAAAGAGTAGATGTATGATTACATAAGTATTTACTATATATGGAATGAGTTTGAGATCTTATGGATGATTTGAGGCATACCCCTAAGATGTTAGATAGGTTGGAAACCTGTGATACAGCTCCCATGAGGCTTATCAGTGAAAAATTTCACGAACTTATGAGTCATAGCGAGAACTTGCTTTCTTGATTCAAAGGTGCAAGCAATGATATGTACCATATTATTAACATCAATTGTAGGTGATTAATTCAACTGATTAATAATTAGGGGATGTTGTGTAAAGTAAAGGTTAAATTTTCTATAAACTTAGGAGGCATGAAGGATACTAACTATGAAATCACTTTTTTAAATTAACAGTTTTGCATAAATGAGTAATGTTGATAGATCTTGGATGCATAGATGATTAAAACTTGATGGTTTCATTAATCTTGAGTTTGTTGAGGGAGTTTAAGCTTTTATTCATTATGTATGTTCTCCACTTGCATATATGGATGGCCCAAAGATCAGATGTCTATGTAAAAAGTGCAAACATATTCATTTCCTTCCTATTGATGAAGTGAATGGATATTTTTTGAGAAAAGAGTTTGTTTCAAATTATTTTGGGTGGACACGACATAGGGAGCCATTGATTTGTACCTCAAGGTGTAATAAAGTAAACTTGTTAGTAAATATGGATGAGTTTGAAGGGGGGATTGGATTTAGAGCAAATAATGTAGGTAAAACTGAAAATCCTTACATGCAAATGGTTTATGATGCAGCCAGTTATACCTTTTAGGAAAATATAAAAAATCTTGAAGAAGAATCAAAACCATATGCAAAACAATTTTTTGAGTTACTACACTGAGTTGACCAAGAATTATGGCCAAATTGTGAGACAATCACTCGATTGTCTTCAATTGCTTAAAAATTGAAGATAAAGTTTGAAGGGCATATTTCTAATTCTAGTTTTAATAAAACTCTTGGATGGTATAATGAATCATTGTCTCCTAATCATACAATGATTGATAGTTTTTACAATATGAAGAAACTTATTAAGGATCTTGGTTTGCCTTTTGAAAAAATTGATTATTGCAAATTAGGATGTATGTTGTATTGGGGAGAAGATGTGGAATTACAAGAGTGCAAATTTTGTGGTCAATCTAAGTTCAAGCTTAGAAAGCGTTCTATGAAACAGAAATTAGTATCCTGGCAGATGTATTATTTTTCGCTAACCCTAAGACTTCAAAGACTATATGCTTATGATGTTACTACATCTCATATGAGATGGCATAATTAACACGAATAGGAAGATGGAATAATGACTCATCCTTCAAATTCACTGGTATGGAATCCTTTCAATAACACCCATTATGAGTTTGTAGCTGAAATGACATTATATTATTTAATATAATAATTTCTTTTATGTAGGCCTTTGAAAATCCAACAGAGAACAAGTTCATATGTGATCTTATGAAAGGACCTTTGTGAACCGTTAAATCATATCTAGTGTGTTTCATTAATGGATACAAATATCATGTAGAATATCATGGTCATAGCATGGCAATAGTGAATAGTAGGGTTTGTATACAAGGAGAATTGATGGATTACTATAGTAAAATTATTGAAATACTTGAAATTGAGTGCCCTGTATTGCCAATAAAGAAGCGTTTAATATTTAAATGTGACTAGTTTGATCCAGCTTCTAAGCTTCTAATGTTGGTATAAAAGTGCATTGCCGATACAAACTAGTTGAAATCAACCAGCAAAGAAGATTTAGACAATTTGAATTAGCGATGCAAGCGATCCAGGTGTATTATGTCCCTTTTCCTAGCTTATGATGAGATAAGTCAGATTGGTTGGCCATTTGGAAGGTTAAACATAAAGGTGTTTTTGAATCATATAGAAAAGGAGAACAGAGAATTGAAAGTAAAACGTTTCAAGAAGATGTTTATAAAATAAATACATCTATTAAATATGACGAGAATGAACCTTTGAACGATCCAAATAATAAATATGTTGAAATTTCATCCAGAGAGGATGAGGAGGGAGAGATATTGATTCTAATTATTCAGAAAAAGAAAATGATAACGATAATAATTTTGATTTACAATTGAGTGTTGATAGCAATTAATTTGTGCTTGTAATAGAATATTATATTCAATACATCAATTATTGTATCAACAATATATTGTTATATATTAAATTGAAATTTCTATATTTATGGAATATTCAATAAAATATGGATTTCAGGTTAAAATATGTAACTAAAGAGAAAATAGGATATGATGCGACTAAGGTTCAAACCACGATTTAGAGCCAGTTACTTTCTAGGTGAAGCATCACATTTTGCAGTTGCAGCATAATCAAATGTTGTACCTCTAGCTACTACACATGCAGATGAGACATCATCTTTTATACCTATTGCTACACCTTCCAATAGCTTTACACCATCCACCACTCCTATATCGACAGAAATATCAGGGGCAAACGTTGCGGATGAAAGAGATGACCTCCGGTCTAGAGCTAAGGGAGCTTATAGAAAAACTTATATCACAATTGTCAAAAATCTGTAAGTGAAAACACATGAAACACCATATGTTTATAATTAAGTTATAGGTTTAAATTTAAAAATGATATAAATTTGTTTTTATATTAGGTTGATTCTGTCTGGATTGTGCTCAAGAAATATAACATCCAAGTTTAAGGAGAAGATTAATCTTGAGGGTTATATATGGAAGAACGTCTCTCAGGAGACAAACGATTTTTATTATCAAGAGTTTGAGGTACAAATTTTTTTGTTTTAATTAATTTTTATACATTAATTAGATGAATATTGTAGGTTATAAGTACTTATCGTATGTTTTTTTTAGAAAGAATTTTTTGGGATTCTAAATTTGACACAATTATTTATAAAGTATAGAAGAGATGAGCTCGTATACATTATAGGGACTTTGTTGGTGCGATACACAAGACTAGTGTATGATCTTTTTATATTTATGAAGAAATATGGAGTCATTGGCAGCAGTATTGGACATCACTTAAGGCAATGTCCATTTTAAAGCATAATTCTATCAACAGACGTGGAGGACCGGTGGGAGACAATCTTCTCATACACACTCAATTACCCATCACTAGCATGCAGAGAGACTTGGAAGTATATACACTTTACACTTATATTCTGAATTTTTCCTTTAATGTATTTCAATTTAATTTGATGAGTGAATTTTGGAACTAAAATATGTGTATTATGGAGAATAATAATGTTATAAATGTCTGGTGCCATATATGATTGTGCTATTGAGTTATTTTCTTTTTTCAACAAGGGTAAATATCATAAAAATAGAGAAAATTCTACTGAAATTTTTGTAAATTATAGCTCATTTATAACATTTTATTCTTATGCAAGAAAAGTCTATAGGCAGGAAGCCTACATCTCATCAGCTCTTTTTGCACACTCACACTAAGAAGCATGACGGTGTAACTTTTGTCAACACCAGATGTAGAGAACTAAATGTATGTGAAATTTATGCTTTAATATTAATGATTAATAATTATCACTTATTATAGAGGCTTTGTTGGTGCGATACACAAGACTGGTGTATGACTTTTTTATATTTCTGAAGAAATATGAAGTCGTTAGTAGCAGTATTGGACATCACTCAAGGCAATGTCTATTTTAGAGCATAATTCTACTAACAGATGTGGAGGACCGGGGGAGAGAGTCTTCCCATATACACTCTATTACCCACTACTAGCATACGTAAAGACTTGTAAGTATATACATTTTACACATATTTTGATTTTTTTACTTTGATGTATTTCAATTTAATTTGATGAGTGAACTTTGGAATGAAAATATGTACATTATGGAGAATGATAATGTTATAAATGTCTAGTTCCATATATGGTTGTGCTGTTGAGTTATTTTCTTTTTTCAACAAGGGTAAATATTATAAAAATAACCGAAATTTTTGTAAATTATAGTTCATTTATAACATTTTATTCTTATGCAAGAAAAGTTTATGGGCAGGCAGGAAGCCTACATCCCGTAAGCTCTTTTTGCACACTCATATTAAGAAGCATGATGGTGTGACCTTTGTCAACGCAAGATGTAGAGAACTAAACGTATGTGAAATTTCTGCTTTAATATTAATGCTTAATAATTATCACTTATTAACATAAACATTGTCTTATGATAGGATCAAATACAAGACAGTATTCAACGACAATCTTAACAGTCTGAAGATGTTGATGAGAGTCAAACATATCTTCATGCAGTGGGTGGTAGGGACTGTCGTGGAAGAATCTTCGGCTTAGGTTTATTTATGAAAACATGTTATTCGCAATCCTTCACATCTAGTACAACAGCATCTAGTAGGCGGTCTGGATCCAATGAAATCTATGAGCTTCGAAGCACAGTACAGGCACTGGCAACTCAATTGCAACAGTCGATGGAATATATAGCCCAGCTCTATAATGAGATGGATGAGTTGAAGGGGAATGGCAGCACTTTATCGCAATATTCAGAACATCCGCATTCACCAGATGAATAGCGTAGTTGTAGTCATTTTGTATGAATTAAATATTTATTATTGTAGATAATAATTTTTTATTATCAATTAAGATAATTTTTACTTTATATCATCAGTCAACTTTCTGTTTTAACAAATTAAATATAGAAACAATTCAAAATATTATCAACAGATAACTGATAACTTTATAAATTATACATCAATCATAAGATTATCAAATAAAATTAAATTAAGGGAAAGTATTAAAAAAACAATATCAGTAAATTTACTGAGGGAAAAACAAAATCCGTCGGTAAAATGCAGTGAATTTATCGACAGATGACCAAATTTTGTCAATAAAATGTTGAATTTACCGACAGACAACTAAGATCTATTAGTAAAACTAGTCGTGAATTTACCAACTGATTTGGGAAATCTGTCATTAATGTTGTCGACAGAGGAGCCTTGTTTGTCGCTACATTTACTGACTGAAACAAACATTCTGTCACTAATTATTACCTATTGCCATTTCTCCGACGATTCAATCCGTCGGTAAATTTCGTAGCCAACTTAGCTTGCCTACAATAAATCTTCACATTCCATCGGTAATTTCTATCACTAAACCCCATTTTTCTTGTAGTGGACCTAGCTTTTAATATCGTTGATTAAGATTTTGAATTTATACCTCCATATGTAATTGAAGATGTTGAAGTTAACCCTACACAAGAAGGTGTTGAAAAACTGAGAACTCGGGCGATGACAACTATTCGTTATAATATTATTTCTAATTTAATGGCAGTTAGACGCCATTTTTAGATTATTATAAACCTTTGCTTGATGGTGTTGACTTCTTTTGCTCTATCTAAATTCTTATGAAAATATTCAAAGAATACTAAGATATGATATTCATGTCCTTATAAAATTTTTTGTTAAGTCATGCTTTCATAAGTCATTTTACACTTAAAAAACTAATACTAAACAACTAATTTTACCAAACATCTTTAAATAAACAAATGCTAGTCAAATCAACTATATTAATCAACTGTCAACTAACTACTGATAGAATCAATTAATAACTAATACAGCCCGCTTATTGCCAAACAAGGTCATTCAATTCATTCTTAGTGGATGAGCAGGATGACATTAAAATATTGCCAACGTATATGGCAAATCCCAGATGTTTTTATTTCGTATCGACTATAAGATGCTTCCAGGATTAATTATCCAAGCCTCTGGCGCAGTTGTTGCTCCCAAGATTTGAGGTAGAACACTAGTGTTTGTTAAGGAGCATGTGATTCAACTTGGGACCATGTCATGTTATTTGATTACCACAAGTAATTTGCTGAGCGAAAGAGACAATAGTTGAGTTTGCATAATAGGCAGTAGAGTTTAGCTTGGTTTTGGTAGCTAATAAACAGAGATTGAAAGGAAGGTAAAAAAGTATCTCCAATGTTTATAACGATAACAAATAACGGAAGAAATTTTAACACAGTTTAACAATCGATTGCAATATATAAGAATATATTTCGAGTGTACGGGAGATATGTATTTATCATACAACTACTAATATCATTTGAATAAAAATTAAACTTTATCCTAACGACTGTGTCAGTAAAAGCGAACATAATTAAAGGAACACTGACATTCCGTTGACTTGCCAATAGGTGCATCCTTTAACCGGTCAGAAATACAGAAAGATAGAATCATTCATCATCTATGGGCGGCGTAAAATTCAATCAGAGACAGTTAAAGACTGGCTGCCTTGAGCTACGTTGTTGATAAGAAAAATGAAGAACCGAATAAAGGAGAGAAGAAGGAAGAGAAGAGTCTAGAAAGAAGAGAGAAGAGCAAAAAACTAGAGAGAGAGAGAGACACACACACATCAGCTAATCCATATTCATTTCGAGAGAAAAACGGTTACAATCTTTTTATACTATAATAGTTTTATACGTAACAATCCTTTCTCCTTTAGAAAACCTTGTCCTCAAGGTTATGGAGGCTTACGGAATGGACAAAAAATGAATAATCGTATTTTCTTTTCAACACCCATCTTCTTCACAGCATCACCAGCAATTGCTCCTGCAAAGCTCACAATCTGCTCATTTAACAGAACTTCAAAACTACATGAAATGTTTCTATACTTTGCAGGGTCAATCTGCATGTTACTCTTAACGAAATGAAGAGGAGTAACCGTCACGTGGGTTAGACCACAGCTGAGAAGACCATCGGTCAAACAAGCAGCGTAGAAAGCCGAAGGGTACATCTCGATCTTACCAAGCTCGCTGGGAGAGGGAATGACTAAGGAACCATCAGAGGTGACGTCTTTGTTATTCATGAGAGGAGTAGACTCTACGGTCAAAGGCTTTATATAGTCCTTCTCTTGCATGAGTTGCTCGTTTTGAATCGTGAGTTCCGAAGTAACTGCAATAGGAGCTCCCACTTTCACTCCTTGTTGCTTCAAAAATTGTGTCTTTACAGTTTTAAGCTGCCGCAGGTTGTTCTCCAAATTTTTTGTTTTGTTTAGAGCTTCTAGAAACATTTTCTCATTCCTGGTTTGAAATTCCAGAAACATTTTCTGGCTTCTGATCTGTGCTTCTATCAAGCTTTTCATGTTTTCTTCAATTCTACGCAGAATCGACTGCTCTGATACCATTTGTTGATAAGAAAAATGAAGAACAGAAGAAAGAAGGAAGAGAAGAGTCTAGAAAGAAAAGAGAAGAGCGTAGAACTAGAGAGAGAGACACACACACATCAGCTAATCCGTAATCATGCCGAGAGAAAAACGGTTACAATTTTTTTATACTATAATAGTTTTATACGTAACATACGTAAGACTACTATGTATATCGTTGGGTTTTTCCACCTTTTGGATTTCAACTGAAAATCATCGCTATAGCCATTAGTTTTCTTTTCAAACTTCAAAAAACTACCAAATATTCAACCACTTGCTACAGATCATTAATTAACTGTCCGCTTCTGCGTACATGAGTTAATGAATTGGCAAAATATGTTGGCGTTATCAATATATCTTTAGTAATAATTAAATATTAACTGCGGGAGATTAAAAATTAAATAAATTAAAATGGATATCCATGCCGGAGATAAAATCCCGGTCAACAAATTTGTACTCGGCTTGAAGTTAGGCGGGCATTCTATTGAATGGACAAATCAAGTCCACTGCTACCGTTGATTCACGTAGGCACCCAGAGGATTCTTTAAAGTCATTAAAAATAGTGCCCTTCCCCACATGCACCACATGTAGTATTAATCAATAACAAGAGACTGACTCAAGTGGTCTTTATTATTATGGTCTCCTTTCTTTACTTCACATCACGTTCCTCCATTATTCAAGATAGTTCCGCTGGGGGCTATGCATTTCCGTTTCCATTTCCAAAGTTTTCAATGGCCGTTCCTCTATCTAATTCGCTTCTTCCTCTAAAACTTGACATTTTTCGATCCCAAAAATGTTTCTCGCTGCCCCTTTCCAGCCAAAGCTCTCAACTACGTTCCAAGAAACCTATTCTTCCTCGTGTCTTCTTAAGAGCAAGCGAGTCATTATCAACAACCATCGCAACCGACCTCAAAGTCCACGAACACGAGGAACAAGAACAAGAATACGATGAACTCGCAAGAACTACCAAACAACCGGAGCGAAAACTATCGGATATATGGCGAGAACTCCACGGCGAAGCCGACTGGGTAGGCCTGCTCGATCCTATGGACCCACTTTTACGAGCAGAACTGATCAGATATGGCGAGATGGCGCAAGCTTGCTACGACGCGTTCGACTTCGACCCGTTTTCCAAGTATTGTGGAAGCTGCAGGTTCATACGTCGACGATTCTTGGAGTCACTAGACATGACAAACCATGGATACGAGGTCTCAAGATACCTCTACGCAACAGCTAACATAAACCTCCCAAACTTCTTCAAACAATCACGCTGGCCAAAAGTGTGGAGCAACAAAGCCAACTGGATAGGCTACGTAGCTGTTTCTAACGACGAAACTTCCAAAAGTCTAGGCCGTCGAGACATTACAATTGCATGGAGAGGCACTGTGACCCGACTGGAATGGATCGCCGACTTGATGGACTTCCTCAAACCCATCAATGGAAACAGTATCCCCTGCCCCGACCCGACTGTGAAGGTTGAATCCGGGTTTTTGGATCTCTACACAGAGAAGGACGAGAACTGCAGGTTCTGCAAGTTTTCAGCCAGAGAACAAATTCTAACAGAAGTCAAACGTTTGATAGACATGTACGGCAACGAGGAACTTAGCATCACCATAACAGGACACAGTTTAGGAAGCGCGCTGGCGATGTTAAGTGCGTACGACATCGTAGAAACTGGTTTAAATGTGTTGCCGGACAGCCGGGCTTTGCCCGTTTGCGTGTTTTCATTTTCGGGTCCTCGGGTCGGGAATGTGAGGTTTAAAGATAGAATGGAGACGTTAGGTGTAAAGGTGCTGAGGGTAGTGAATGCACATGATGTGGTGACTAAGTCGCCGGGTTTTTTGTTCAACGAGCAAGTGCCGGCGGCGTTAATGAAGATGGCGGAAGGGTTGGTGCCGTGGTGTTATTCTCACGTTGGTGTGGAGTTGGTGTTGGATCATAAGAACTCGCCGTTTCTGAAGCCAACCGGGGACCCTACGTGTGCCCATAACTTGGAGGCTCTCTTGCATTTGCTTGATGGGTTAGTCCTCTCTCTTTCTCTTTCTCTATCTTTTATTCTATTAATCGTTATAATAATGTTCTTGTTTTCGAACTTTGTGTCAACTCATACCTATTGTAGATATTTATACTTATTAAATCATAGTAGATGAATATGATTTCTTTTCTCCCCCTAATTCAAACTTGACTGATGATGGCGAAAGCTTTTAATTTCTTTTGCTGTCTTGGACTCGATCATTAGTAGAACTAGAGGGACTTAATTTGCACTTTCATTTTAGTTCTGTTTAAAAATTTGGCTAACACATATAGATTTTATTTTATTTGAAAGCTTTTAAAAAAAAATTACAAAAAGGATAAACAACCGTCTGAAAATGACCCTGAATTTAGTAATTTTAGAAGGTTATGTTTCTGCCTGTCCTTATCCCATTAGAAATTTAAATGTAGTTGAACGACCTTCGGTACAAACTATAAACTTCAAAGTCTTTCCCTTTCAAATAAGACGCAACTATTTGTTTCTTTAGTGTTAATTAAAAATATCTATTTAACATTTATCTTTTGGACATGATTAATGATTAAACATTTTTTAGTGTTTCTTAATAAATAAACAGGTTACCAGTAAAGTTTATAAAATTATGAGGATGTCTACTAATTCCATTTATTAATTCTTTTTTAAGAGGTTTTCATAATTTTTGTTTTATTATTCTGTTTTATCCAAGACAAACTCACACTTTGTATGTACTATGTTGTTTTAGATTAATTGCCTACTCAGACATGACTTTCCTTTAAAACGGTGTATTGATTCTTGAAGTGTTAACACTTTGATACGCTATTAAGTTCATAAACTTCCCAATTGATATTTCAAGATAGACACCGTATCTTTTCCAGGTCACCCTTAATTTTCTGCAACTGATTAAATAGTTCAACAATATCACATTGAAAAACTAGATCAAAATTGACCCTATAGTTTGCCTTATTGAAATCCTTTCAAGGTTACAAAAGGAAAATCCTACAAGAACCTCAGCAGATGCTGGGACCCTATGTAATTATGGGACGAAAGCAAGTCTATTCCTGGTTTCCTGTTAGCTTATTGTCCATAAATTGACGTATGAAAAGATCTCCCCGTCAATGGGAGTTGACATGAATGTTATAAGTCTATAACTTGCAATGCTTAGTTGCTTTTTCTTTTACCAAGTTACCTATTAATTTGTTACATTTTAAGTATAGTGGGTAAGAAGTGGGATTATATTTAGTAGTCCTCTGATTTCTACTTCTGGAGAAGAGGGTATTGACCTTGGACCAGATGTAAACTAATAATTATTCATTGCCAAATTCTAGAATCCTCCGTTTCAAGTCATTGTATATCCAGGTCTTGATATCAGAACCTGAGTCTTAAGAGTAATATTTAACTTCGAGGATGACCATTTACCTCAACTCTCATGAGACGTGAAGTGGGTAAACCATTAACCGAGACATCAACTATTTAAACATGTATAGTCAAGTTGTTAAGCTAGACATTGTGCAAACAAATCACAGAGTATTAGAAAACGTTCCAAAACTAAAATATTTTGCAGTGTCCACTAATAAAACAAAACATCTCTCATCTTAATTCTTAACTGTGAAATAACAAGCTCTGCATTTGTCCGCAGATATCATGGCAAAGGCCACAGGTTTTTTTTGGCAAGTAAAAGGGATCCAGCATTAGTGAACAAAGCTTCTGATTTTCTGAAAGATCATTACTTGGTTCCTCCATATTGGAGACAAGATGAGAACAAGGGTATGATAAGGAGCCATGATGGCCGTTGGATGCAGCCTGAGAGGCCCAAACTTGATGATCATCCGGCAGATATGCATCATTACCTTAAGCAATTAGGTCTAACTTCTGACCATTACCACTAGTTTTTATGACAAATTAGTGGTTCAGTGGCCTGTAAATTGATTTTTTAGAATGAAATTTGTTGGAGGAAATGTGCAACATCTAGCGAATTTGCATGTGTAAAAGCCATCAACGGTGGTGTCTAACCCGATTAGTTCTAAAGATTCAGATGCAAAGTGAGTCAATTTTCCTATTCCAACTTGCACGAGACTACACCTGAGGATAGTTATATTATGTTGTTATACCATCAACTTTATGGTGAAATGATCCCACTAGATTTTTGTGAAAATTGATAAAGATAAACCCCAATTCCATAGAGAAAAGACACAGTTTACAAATTAATTTTAAATCCTTAAATTGTAATACAAATAACATGAAATTTTTAGATGATGGTTATTATGAGCATTTTTAATATAGGAATAAATTTTATGTAAGTAATTGAAAATTGATATGTTATTTAATCAAGTATTAAACTTTCAATTTTATTTAAATAAATGTTATTTTTTGCTACTACAATATTTAATAAGGCAATACAATTTTTTATTTTTGAGACAGAAAATATAATATAATGATATATTTTAAAAGATTAAAGAATTATATTAAAGTAAGGACTAAGCCTTAGTACACAAAAATTAACTACTTAAGAGACAAAGAAGGATCATCTTAAGTGTTATAATCACCAACTCTTTGATTTTGTTGGCATTCCTTGTCCCAACCAGATGGACATCTATATTGATGTTTTTAAAATTCATGTATGGCTCTCCTACTAAATCGAGTATATTATGCACCCAAAAGCTTGAAAAGAGGTTGTACTCATCTTTAATCAATTGGTGGGAGCTCATTAGACAATGTTATTCTATTCATCAAGAAGACAGAAATGAGTACACTTTTGTTATATATCCCTCTATAAACATTTAGAAAAGGAATAGTGAAAGAATAAATGGTTTATTAATGCAGCAGCTCCAAGACTCCTACATAAAGGATTAGGGAGAGGATGAGGTCCTTTAAGTCTGTCAAGAGTGATTAAGCTATTTCTAACAGATAGCTATAAAATGAATAAAGCTTTTGATGAAAGGAACTTATGCCATCTTGTATAAGTGCATGATTCCTGAATAGACCCTATAAGAGCTGTTAGTGAAGAAGTTGAAAGAGCTTCCTAATAAAAAGGCTCTATCCTTAAGATTGAGATTTAGTTAGTAATCAGGGAAGCTTCTTTTAAATATGTTAGAACCCCTATTGTTGTTGGACCAGTCTCCATTACTAATCAAAAGCTTTACTTTTACATTATTAGTGTAATAGCCCCTTCCTACACTTAAGGAATAATAGTTAGATTGAGTAATATCATATGAGAATATATAAAGAGCATTCCATAGGCATGCATTATATTTGCATACACACATGAACCATAATTTAGAAACATTGAAAAGATAGTATATATACTTAATTGACACATCCCAGAATACGAAAGATTTTAAATGATTATGATGCAATTGTGTGTCGGTTATGTTGTGAATCTTGTTTGATGATTATAATTAATGAATTGGGAATTTATTAATATGATTGAGTAATAGATAAAGTGGTGTGAGCACCTAAATTTAGGGAAAAAAATGTTAAAGAGTAAGATAAAAATGATACATGGACATTTGGGTAGGTTAGGCCTATGAAATGGTGACATGTGGCCATGAAGTGACAAATGGCTCAGTTAAATGGATGACAAGTGGCTTGAGTATAATTGCGACAAGTGGCCCTTTAACATTGTGACAAATGGCACGTTAGACTTGTGACATGTGGAGCAATAGAATGGGGACATTTGTAACTTCATAAATGATGACATATGTAGCCTTATAATTGGTGACGTGTAGCCTTACAATTGGTGACATGTGTAGCCTTATAAGTAGTGACATATGGAGGCTTAAATGAGTTACATGTGGAGCCTAAAGTAAGTGACACATGGACCAATAGAATAAAAAACATATGGACCAATAAAAGGATAACATATGTACCAATAGAATGGTGACATATGGACCAATGGAATGAGTGACATCTGGCTTAGCTAATTGGATGACAAATGGCATGAGTACATGAGTGACAAGTAGCATAGGAAACCAAATGACAAGTGGAACAAGCATTAGGTGACAATTGGAAGCATCTGAAGAAGACACATGGCATAGCTCTCCATTTAACAAGTGTCCCACCTCTCCACCACACATTTGTACCCCAATAATTTTTCATTAAAAAGATCATCTTTCTTCATGGTTTTAGTCTTATGTTTCCTCCTTCAATCCCTCACTACTGACTTCCTCACACCACCTCCCAATACTTTGAGTTTTGTCAACTTTAATAGTCTACATCTTGTGATTGGAAATCCTTTATATTCCATCTTACTCTTAGAGTATATTTGAATGCTTGAGAGGCTTGATAATTAAGGAGACTTTGGTTGAATAGGTAAGTGATTGATTGCCCTATTGTGCTCTATGTTAGCATAACATACATGATGATTGATTGGAGATGAATTGTATGTAAGGTTGATGATGAAGTATGTTGGAATAGGTTAGATGGAGTATTTTCACTGAACATATGTCTATATTTCAACCATACATTGATCTTTAGGTATCCAAATGGGATTATTTTTAATTTAGATTAAACTAGAGACATATGGTTACAAATTTCATGAAGGAGTCAAGTTTTAATTCTATCTCAAAAGGTCTCTAAATTGGGCTTGAAACTGAGAACTGCGTGTTGTCGTGGTATGAGAATAATCTGTAATATTTTGGATATAACTTATAGAATAATGAACCAAACTGCATGAATTTGGTGTTATTAGGACATATAGGAACATTTTTTTAGAAGAATGTATTGCCTAAATACCTCATTTTTTATGTCAAAAAAGTCATGCAAAGCTGACCCGAAAATCTATCTTGAGAAAAATTTGGAAAATTAGAGCTATAGGTCGAAATTTTGGTTTCAATTTCATCTTCTTCTTTCGACCTATTTTACATATCTTTAAGGCATGAATTTGAAGAAACACAAAGAATGAAAGTTGTAGATATAGGTGTTAGCTTGACCTTTGTGAAAGTGGCTTGATAAAATAGTAACTAGAGCTTGAGTTATTCTTGTTTTCCTAATACTGCCTGTGACAGACCCCTACGCAAAAACCTTATATTATTTCCTAATTTTTGGGGACTCTAGAGCCTAAATTAGTCAAAGTATAAAAAGTAAAAAATGATTGTTGATGTCTTATTAATGCCTCTATAAAATAGTTCGTCTAGAAGATATCTTGATAAATAGATGTAGTTAATTGAAGTCATAACCTAAAGAATGGACTGTTTTGATGAGGTTGAGTTCAAATCTGGAAATTTTGATTTGTTCATGGAATAAATGAGTTCTTTTGCTGAAAACATGATCTTAAGAACATGAGAAATGTGTATAAGGTATGGATGAATGAGCATTGAAAAACATAAGGTATTTATGAATGAGAATTGAGTGAATGTATGAGTATATGTTGCTGGAAGAATTTGGTAAATGTATAGATTTAGCTTGCTAAAAATTCATATGTAAAGTACCAATTATGTGTGTATTATAAGGAGATTTTT
Source organism: Erythroxylum coriaceum (assembly GCA_026874005.2). Taxonomy (NCBI): domain Eukaryota; kingdom Viridiplantae; phylum Streptophyta; class Magnoliopsida; order Malpighiales; family Erythroxylaceae; genus Erythroxylum; species Erythroxylum coriaceum. The sequence goes on from JANQAP020000100.1 coordinate 8,413,169, forward strand.
TATCATAAAAAATGTTTAAGGATAAGTTTAATATTTGAGTTGATAATGACATAAAGATGTTCTCATGAATGTAATGTGATTCAAAGTATGTAAGTGATGAATTGGGAATGATTGAATGAGAACTAGGAAACTGTGTGAGTGTATAATCCTAGGAAAAAAGAGTGATAAATATGTGAGTGATAAATCAAGAGTGATCAAGTGTATTAAGGCATAAACCTAATTGCAAACTAGATGATGCACAAACTATAATGAATGTATAAGTATGATTTGTGAATAAGATTTCATACTCGGAATAATCAATTGAGCATGCATTAAACATGATCCATATACATGTGTAACTTTGAGCATTCACTTGATTGATCAATTAGTAATGCATGCATATGGGTATTGTTTGATTTAGAGGCACATGTCGACCGACACCATCTAGACATTGCCGACATGTCGAGGCAATAGCTATCTGGAGTGTACCGTGAGTTAAACTAGTTGTGTAGACTCAAATATTTATATTTCTGTTGGAATTGTATGTATAGTGGGTAATCTAGATGTGAGTTTTTGATTGGTAATGTGTTCTGTTAAAATTGTATTGATTAAACTTAATTCCTTTATATTGAATTGATCTTACTATAATTGTGATATTACTGATTCAGGACAATTGATTGTTCGAGGAGTTTGATATTTAGGACTGTATTGGGAGTGTTTATGATTTAAATGTTAATAAGGAAATTAAATGCTCAACTATTTGTTGAATGTCAAACTTAGATCCGATGAATTATGAAAATTGAATGTGTTCATTGATTGAAAGTGATTGATGATATATTATATGAACTATATTACTCCATTATATGATGCATATTCATATAAAAGAGTTGTGACCGAAGCAGCCAACGTGAAAAGAGCTTTAAGCTCAGTTATGCGTAGTAGAACCTCAGGCTCAACGATTAATGAACCCAGTATCTACAACGGATATGGGACAGTACTGAAAAGAGCCCAGTGTCCACAACGGATACGGTATGGTAAAATAGACACTCGGTCAGAACAAAGTTAAAATGGAATGAGTCTTATTTGCTTTTGCATTTGTATCTTGAAATGTGTTCATGATATTGATTGCAAATGAATGTTGAACTATATTATGTTGATATTGAGAAATGCTTATGACTTTGATGGTGATATGAAGAATTGTGATAAATGAGTGTTATGTTCTGAAATGATTATATGATATTCTTGCATTCAGAATGTACTTCTGGAATGAATTAAAAAGTGATTGTGTTTTTAAATGCTTCTTTTATTATGATGCAAATTGTAGAATATGAGTTATAGCTCTTAATGAAGCATTACTTTGATTGAGTTGAATGTTATTCATTGATATATATGTGTTCTATTTTGAGCAAACACATCGATGATGGTTCATTCACTGAGTTCACAAACTCACCAAAATTACACCATTGTTTTTCAGGTTCAGGAGAAATCTAGCTAGTTTAGTTGAAGTAACTTTTGCATTTAGATATGCGTCAGTGTCGCGATCAGTTGTACCTACAAATGTGTTAGTTATGTTGTATCAAGGATTGTATCTCTCAACTGTTGTGTAATGGATATGTGAATTTTGGAAATGCAATGACATTTGAGACTGTATATATTTGTGAATAAAAATGGAATAATATGATTCTTATAATGTTTTATGATATGTGCGATGAAAAAAAAGAATTGATTTAACTGTTTTAGCGTGCCATTTTCGTAGAGTATGTTCCCGAATATCCTTTGGTATGTCGACTATATGCTCTATGGGAGTGGTATGTTACATTTTGGTATCAGAGCCCAGGTTTAGCATCTTACATGGGCATTTATATGTCAAGGTACATATAAGTTGAACATGTCATGGTACGCAGTGGCAACTGATCCCCAGTCTTAGTTGCATTTAAATAAGTCACACATCTAAACATTCGTTAGGAGTCTGAACTGTTAGAAGCAATGAAAGGAATGATGACCTGTTAGAGTGAGGGAAAATGAAAAGTTGTTAATATCATGACATAGCAGATTTAGTAAAGATTGAAAATGGATTGGAAAACAAAAAGGGGGTAGTAAAAGTGTTGTATCGATCATAGGATTGAATATTTATTACTGGGAGATCTTACATGGTTTGGGAAGTTAGACCTAGATTCAATGAATTCGTATTCTTGGTTATATTATCGAATATGACATCAGTCTTAAGCTATGGTTGTACATATTTGAATTGATGTGAATGTGAATACATTTTCGTATATTTGACTGGGAAAACTAGAGATGTAGGTGGAAATGATAAGATTTAAAGTGTACAAACAAAGTTGAAAGAAAAAACAAAATTTCTATTACTTGAGAGGTTGAACTTGGAACTGAAATGATTGTTTAACTATCATGTTAAGAGCTTCCGATTTAGTACAAGGTTATATTGTTGGATCTGATATCAAAATTTTCTGATGGTTACGTATCCTATATTTCTAAATTGATTGAGAACATACTTATGTAAGATGAAATAAATGATAGCTAGGAGATGAAATAAATGATAGTTATATATGTAGAAGTCCTCAAGGTTAAGTTGACCAGTTATTATGAGTGCACATCTGATAATGTGGTTACCTTGGTGAATGATGCTACTGAGCATATATGTATTACATGCTTGGATATTGTATAAGAGTGATCTATGATATATTGAATGCTCTTAAGCACTAGTTCCCATAGAAGAAAAAAAAATTGTGAGATGAATCAGAGTAGCACAGTGGAAGCGTGAATATATGTGGATATATTGAAATGGTAACTACTAAGGATAGGTAACTTTTATATGGTCATAGGATACTCAAATGTTATCCAGAATCAATTGAGATCAAGGTATCATCGGCTTGAGATATTAATTGGTGACCTCTTGAAAATAAATCTTTAGATAAGATGTAATGGTCTTAATGGTACATACCAAGGCATAAGAGTAAATGTGCATGCTTACTACATCACCGAGCT
>JANQAP020000100.1:8428665-8443008 GCA_026874005.2 Erythroxylum coriaceum
TGATCAATAGATTCATCATCTTTCATCTTGAACAGCTCATACTGATGAACAAGAATACCAATCTTGGATTCTTTCACCTGATTTGTGCCTTCATATGCAATGGATAATGTATCCCACATTTCCTTTACAGATTCGCATCCATGAACCTTATCATATTCACTTCTGCTTAAGGCACAACTTAAAAAGAACTTGGCCTTTGAAATTAATTGAACACGAGCTTTCTGATCAACTCACCATTCATCACGAGAAATGCTTTTCCCTTCATAGTCTGTTGGAATATATGGACCACTTTCAATGATATCCCAAATATGAATGTGTGTGGATTCTGTGAAGAGCTGCATTCTGTCCTTTCAATAATGATAATCTTCACCATTGAATGCAGGAGGTCTTGTGACTGAGGCACCTTCAGCTATAAAAACATATGATTCAGCCATGGATCTTTGTCCTCACTTTGTAACAGTGTTTCTTGGAAACTTCGCTCTGATACCAACTGAAGTAAATCACTTGTTATTATAGAAATCACGTAATATGTAAGAACACACAAGAAGGGGGGTTGAATTGTGAAAAATCGCCTAAGATTGAAATCTTTAAAAACATCTTAATTTTCTTGAAAGACTCTGACAATTTACAAAACAACGCACTTAATTTGTTTGAGTAATGCAACAACGGAAATAATATTTATTCTTCTAACAACATAAAATTAAAGAGATAAGGGTTAGAGAATATGACACCGCGATTTATACTGGTTCACCTTTAACCTTAGGGTTATGTCCAGTCCTCAGAGTATATCTGAGTTTTCACTATCTCTTTCAACTTTTACAAGTATTATTTCACACTTCCAGGGCCTCTTCAAGTCTCTTTCACAAAGTATTCTTTATCTGCTATCTTAACCGCTTCAGGCTGTAGCCTTCCCGTTCACTGAAAATATTTTAAGTTTTCTAAACTCATGTTACAGGTCGACTTGATCTCTCTTCTTTCTTCTTTTCACTCAAGCTATTTTTTACAGTATCGTAAGTAAAGAATTGAGAGTTTAAGGTTCAGAGTTGTAAGGTTATGTCTTGTGTATTTTGTATATTTTTTTTGTTTATGACTATAAGTGATATTTATAGTCTAAATCTCCAATGGTCTTCTTGAAAACTGCTTGTAGAATCTTCAGAGATCAATTGTTAATTGATTCTTGTTAACTAACTAACTGACGTTGTAAGTTGTTCTTAAATTATAACATCTTGATTTGTTTTGTATAATTCGTCTGATGTCTATGCTTCGTCTGATGTCTTTGCTTTATCTAATGACTTTGCTTCGTCTGATGACTTCGCTTCGTCTAATGACTTCGTTTCATCTGATGACTTCGCTTCGTCTAATGACTTCGCTTAAATATCATCTTGACTTGATGATTTGTGTCTCTTACATTTATTTGCACATTTAACAAACTCATCAAATAGTTCACACATTCTTCTATTATTATTATTATTTGACTTTCATCAAAATCAATAGAAGGAGTGAAGTCTCCTTGACTTAACATTAAGAAATTTTAGAATTATGAAAGTAATAAAAAAGTTTTTTGCTTTATATCATTTTAGGAATGAGCAAGATCAACATTTTGTTTTTGCGGTAAAGAAATTCTACTAGTGTTTTTCTTGGAATAAATGGTTCTATAAAATAAATTCATGTTTTTATCATCATCTTTAAACCAGAGGATTCTTAAGCTTGACTTTATCAAAGGTTTGTGCATTTTGATAGCTTTTATATATGAACTTAGGACAATTTTCTCTTCCATTTGTTTGGTAGGCTCACCAGGATGCTTGTAGAGGTCTTCTTAAATTAACTTAAACTTTATTTAGCTTTCGATATGGCTAGATGAGTATTCTTGAATCTCCTCATATTAAGCTCTTTGAGTTTCTTTTCAATCATGCTTAGCTTCCTTACACAAATAAAAGATTTTTGTCTATGAATTATAAGAGAAGGACCCTAAATTATTGCTTCATAAATGCCCTAATGTTTAGCTAGAAAGTTGTTCAACCTAAATAGAGCCTTCCTTATATATCTAGAGGTCAAAATCTAGATTACTATAGGAAAGTCGTTTAAGAACTAGAAGTTTATGAAATTAGCTTTACTTTTAAGAAATATTACCGGCCAATCCTTAGTTACTAATGCTCTATCCAAATTTTATGTATTGTGCCAATTCCCACTTCACTTGTTACTCTAAGTAGAGAGGTTTGCCTCAAATTTTAGGTCAATTAATTGTAAATGCTCTTTACATTCTGTAAAATCACTATTGAAGTTCCTCAAGCATGTATTGCCTTCTACTTCAAAGATATGGTGAATATTATTCAAGCCACCAGAGATAATCCATGGTACATTGATGGAGAAGTGAATACTATTAAGCTTTTCCGATAAGAAATTCCATTAAAAAACATATTAAGTCCATAAATGAAAGAAAAAGAAAAACTAGTTCTCTTTTGGAGCAAGGTAATTAGAAGATGATAATTTGATCAGTAGCCAATAGAAGAGTAGGTAACTTAGAGGTTTTCTAGAAATATGAGCTTCTTAAATTTGTCTACCTTGAGTTTGGTCTCCAAAATGCCTATTAGGAAATTCTTTATTTCAAAGGTGTCCTTAAGGACTTCTTGTTTTTAAGACAATTTATACCCCTTATATTCCAAGATAGAATAGACATTAAAGAATCTTTTAGCTTTTAGATTCTTCATATATATTCTTCCTACCAAATCTCCTCCTATTACTTGTTCTAAATTCCTTAATTGGATTCCCTTTGCGCTCATGTTCTCGATTATAGTTCAAATTTGAAGTAAGGGGAATTTCAAGAGGGTTAAGAAGAATAGATCATTACTGAGAACTTCAAAGAGAGCTAAACCTTCATAAGATTGGTTTATGAGAGTGATCTATTTCAAGGACTTTTAGAGAAACCTTATTAAGCTTAAGTACAGTAAACACATTATTGTCATTTTCTACATTTACTTAGTTATTTATGGAGTTTAGGACGTCTTTACTTATAGTTGTTGGCTTTTGCAACTCATAAGAGTATAAGCCTATTAGCTCAATATAATCACTCTGAAGAACATATTACCCATAGTCTTCCACTATTTGCCTTGTTGCTTCAAGGAAGGTCTCCATCGATATGAGAACTTATTTATTTCTTCTATCATAGTATCACCTTTAAGTCTCGATAAGACAATAACTTCAAGTAAGTCCTACCTTAATTCAATAATTACATAAAGCTTGGCATATCTTATCCCTTCTTTAGCTATGTTTCATCCTTGCATATTGGCTTGCTAATGTAGTTAGCCAAATGACTTAGGCCTTTGGTAGACAATATTCTAAAGGGGCATTATGGATGTTAATCCAAATGAGAACTTATTTCTGCATAACATTATCCAAGTTAATGCTTAGCTTCTTGAGTAAAGGAAGAGAAGCATACTATTAAAGTGTTAGAGGCCAGTCTCTAATACTTCTTGAGCATTTGCATCAAATAGAAACTAAATAGAAATATATTATCTTCATTAAGGAGTACTTCTATTAGTCCTTTTCCCTTCAATGTTTGATGGCCCAAGAGTTAATAAAAGGGAAAGTTAAACGTATTAAAGGGAAAGTTAAACGTTTTCTCATTAACAATCCAATTAGGATGAATGACCAGCTTTTAGCTCCTTCTGTGAGGATCTCCAGTGAAGGGGAAGCAATGGGATGACCATGTTACTCTCAAGGAGGGGAATAATGCAGAAAGACTTTGGAAGGCTCTCCTAAGACTTAGCTTCTAGTTGAGACGAGGATTCAAGCCTAGGGGAAAACAATCAGAAGACACCTAAGGAGCTAGAAGCTTTTTAAAACCAGCAAGGGTCCTGGGGGAGAAGAGGAAGGTTGTAAAAAAGGTAAGTCAGCTCCTTAAATTTTCTTGGTGCGAGTTTAAAGTAAAGAGGTAAGTGCGGAAAGAGGTTGAGTATGACTAGGAGGTGAGCCAATAAGAAATGATAGTAGGAAAGGACGAGCATAAGGGCAAGGGAGGGGTATGTTTTAAAGAGGGTGAGTTTCAACCTAAAATTGATGAGTTTAACGACATATTGCTAAAATGATTAGAGACAAATAGAATAATATGGTGAATGATTTCAAAAAATTGTTCTAAAAATATTAAAAAGAAGGCTAGAGAAAAAAGACTAAAGAATGACCAAAATATCCTTCACTAATCTTGAAGAGGATGGAGAAACCACAAACATTAAAGAAGACATCATAGATAGAGAATAAGGGAAGACACCAAATTGTCTCTTCTTGGAGTTAGCCTGAGAAGAGAAAGACACCACAACAGTTAAAAGAGGAGAAGCAAGAAGAGCGAGTAGAGAAAAAAAAGAAGTAAGAAATAAATAGAAGAAGAAGTCAAGCAAGATAGGAGAAAAGGAAGGGCATATTCATCTCTTGAAGAATTAAAATTTCATGTTATAACACAAAATTTTAGTTGAATAAAACATATAACAAATGTTTTGCAAAGTGAACAATGTGACTTTTGATAGCAAGAGGTTGATTAATAAAGAGTTGCTCTGGTCCCTTTGTTAAGTTGGTGCATACAATACTTACTAATTTGAATGTCTGAATTAATGGTTTTTAAATATTAGAAAAACTTACTTAGAACCAATGAAAATAAAATGCCTCATATTATTATTAGGCATAGCAATCGGGCCCAAGCTGACCCGACCTGACACGTGGCATAATCAAGAGCAACAAATTGACGTCATTTTTTTGAATTTTTTAAAAATAAACCAGGCCGGTTACCTTAAGACTGTAAATCATAAGGGGGTTTGAGTATTAGTTTGAACTTTGAAGTGAAGGATTTAACATGAAACTAAAATTTATCTTATAGTAAAAATAAAATACCAAATAGACGAAACGCATAATAAATTAAATTACCAAATAGGCTAATGCATTCTAAAACCCTGGTGTCTCATTACCTGGCCGCCTCCTTATTGGGCTTCACCATACTCTTAACCCGTACACAAAACAAAACCCTTGTTCTCTCTTCGGCCGACTTGTTTCTTATCTCGATTCTCCGTGCTCTAAACCAAAAAGCGAAACAAGTTGGTTCTTTAAGATCTTCTAAGTTCATTCTAGGTATTGCTTCAGCTCTTTATTCTGTGCATATAATCTTTTGTTTATATAAATATTCGTTGAAACTTTTCTTTTCTTTTGTTATTATTGCCTTAAGAAAAGAATGATGAATCAAGTTGGGTGCCTATACCTTCTTAACGTATTCGGACGGTGGAGTACATGTTTTATTTGGCTTCATATTCGAGTTAGGTTCGCGTTTTGATGACTAGAATAGAGTATGGATGATTTTAGTTTTTTGATTTACAGTTAAGGTTGTTCGTATATTATTTCTTATAATTACTTTCTGACATATCTTGTTTTTCTCAGAAGCTTTCGGATATACAGAATTGAAGGATTAAGTTCTGGGTTGGCGAGATGAGTTTGATTTCTCAAAATGCTGGCTCCAAAACTATAGTCAAGACTAGAAGGGAAGACACGGATGAGCCTGCCTTTATGGGAGATGATAAAGAGGACAGTGGAGGACAGTCTGGTTTGGCTATATCTAATGCCAAGAAAAGAAGGAAAGAGAAAGCGGAAAAACTGGAAATTGAGGAAGGAAAGGAGATGAAGAAGTTGGAGAACCTTTTGTTTGGATCTCTCTACTCCGACAACGATGATGAGGAGAAGGTTAATTATGGGACTCACAATTCGTCTGCTTTGTTTTTTCTGGACCATTCGGCTAATTGTATGCTGCCTGTTTATGAGGAGGATGCAGAATTCTTTGAAAGGAATGATGATGAAAGGGAAACTAAGCAACGGAAAGCTGTTTGGGTTGATGAGGAAGAGGAGAAGACCAAGGTTAATATTGCCAAGGTCAATAGATTGAGGAAGTTGAGGAAGGAAGAGGATGAGAATTTGATTTGTGGGTTGGAGTATGTTTCAAGATTAAGGGCTCATCATGTTAAGTTAAATCCTGGCACTGAATGGGCCAGCCTTGATTGGAGATCAAAAAATGTTGGTCTTTATGATGATGAATATTCGGACGAAGAAAATGGCATAGTTGAAGCTCATGGTTTCAAGGATGTTGAAGCTTTTGATGATATTCTTCGTACAAATGAAGATCTTGTAGTCAAAAGCAGGGTGAAGCTGCAACCTGGCCTTCTTGAGTACTCTAGGCTTGTAGATGCAAATGCTGAGGATTCATCCAATGGTCCAGTAAATTCAGTTCAGTTTCATCGAAATGCTCAGCTGCTTCTTACTGCGGGATTGGATCGAAGGATTAGGTTCTTCCAAATTGATGGAAAACGGAATACCAAAATACAAAGTATTTTCATTGATGATTGCCCTGTTAGAAAGGCCTCTTTTTTACCTGATGGGTCTCAGGTTATTATAGCAGGAAGAAGGAAGTTCTTCTACAGCTTTGATTTAGTGAAAGCTAAAGTTGATAAAATAGGCCCCCTTGTTGGCAGGGAAGAGAAGAGTTTGGAAGTTTTTGAGGTCTCCCCCGACTCCAGTACAATTGCGTTTGTTGGTAATGAAGGTTATATCTTGTTGGTATCTTCCAAAACGAAAGAACTAATTGCAACCTTGAAGATGAATGGAACTGCCCGCTCATTAGCTTTTGCTGATGATGGGCGGCAATTATTAAGCCATGGAGGCGATGGGCAGATTTACCATTGGGATTTACGAACAAGGGCATGCGTACATAAGGCTGTTGATGAAGGTTGTATAAATGGTACAGCACTTTGCACATCCCCAGATGGAAATCTGTTTGCTGCTGGTTCTGATAGTGGGATTGTAAATGTTTACAACAGCGAAAGCTTTTTAGGTGGGAAGAGAAAACCAATCAAGGCTATTGAGAATTTGACCACCAAAGTAGACTTTTTGAAGTTTAACAATGATGCTCAAATATTAGCCATTTGTTCACACATGAAGAAGAACAGTTTAAAGTTGATACACGTGCCGTCATATACTGTGTTCTCGAACTGGCCTCCAACAAACAAGGCCTTAAATTATCCTCGCTGTTTGGATTTTAGTCCTGGTGGGGGTTTTATGGCTGTTGGAAATGCTTCTGGTAAAGTATTGCTATACAAATTGCACCATTACCATCATGCATAGAGCAATAAAGATCTTGATCAATCTCATGTGATGCTCGTTGTGCCTTTTATGTTGGTCTATTGATGTGCAACTCAAAGGCGATTCAACTGTATTATTTCTTCCTTGGGCGATGCCTTTATTTGATTGGCCTTTCATGGAGATTAGCCTTTTGATTTAGAAGACAATCGCCTATCAACTTGGGTTTAGATGTTACCAACAAAATTTTGAATATCAGTAGGATTTTATAATGCCAGTTATTGTTGCGAGAACTTTGTGTACAACATTTTGGAGGATGTCTTTGATTCAATGATTGATGTCATTAGTGTTCATCCATTGGAATAACTAAAATTTCATGGTTTCCTTCTGACAGCTTGAATGAATCATCCGTTATATTTGCTTCCCGTGTTACTGTTTAAATCAAGAATATAAAGTTCAACAAATAAATCAAGAGTAATTCTTAAAAAGGAATTTAGAAATCATAGTTGTAACTATATATCTAAATTTAATTATCATTAATATCTAACATAAACATGGAAATAAGAAAGAGTAGAGAATTGAATCTTGAAGTCTACTTTTCTTTTCTTTGAGTTGGAAAATCTACATCCTTGTTCTTGAGAATTTTATTCTTTTGATCTCCTCTAATTATATTTTTGCAGCCATCAAGTGATGTAGTTCTCTTGTTTATGTACTCTTTTGAGTCTTCTAGGATTTTGTCTAGGTTTAGTCTTCTAGGGTTTTGTCTAAGTTTATCTTTCAAAGGAAAACTCGCATCCTAGAAAACACCTTGCACGATCGTGCATGACATTGTTGTAACTCTCTGGCACGATCGTGTATGGGAGGCAGTAAGATGGAAGTCTCTGGCATGGTTGTGCATGGGAGGCTTCCATCTTGCTGCCTTCTTAGGCACAATCGTACATGGTAACACACGATCGTGCCAAATATATTTCTTCATATTTTCTCTGATTTTTCCTATTTCCACTCTTCATTAAACTCATTAAAAAACCCCTTGAAACATACAATCAAGATTAAATTCTTACCTTAAACAATAAACAATCAAACAAAACACATAAAAGCACTAACAAGAATATAAATCTAAATCCTAAATACATGATTATCCTTTAAGTAAACACTAAAAACATACTTTAATACCTATAAAACACATTATAATTAACACCTTTGAACATCCCCAAACTTAAATCTTTACTTGTCCCCAAGCAAAACTAAAACCTTAAACAAACAAAACACATAAACACACAAACACAATCATACAATAGTGCAATAATGGTACAGTGACATTAAATTTCATGAAATTAACTTAGCCATAAACATTAATCTTTAAAAAAGTTCCAACCCACTAACTCATACAATTCATGTTCAAATTCTTTGATTTAAATACACATATCAACTAAAATATTGACATCTATCTATACATCTTTGGCACTTTTAAACCTTGAATCATTCTTATATACCAATTAAAGAGACAACATATCACTAAATACTTATTCATGAAATTTATTTTGGCATTTAACAAGAAGATCCGTAATTTCACTTTTATTGTCAACACCATATTATTAAACTTTGTTAGAGTGTCATTCTAGTCTTTTGACACGAAGACAGACAATTTTTTTCGTGAATGCCTTCGATTACTTAGTTATATCACAACTCATAACCGGTTATTAGCTCTATTTTACCCCTTTTTTTAAACGAGCTAGTAAAATTGGAAATTTATTTAACATATTTATACAACACATTTTGTTTTTTTTGGTTTTTTTCTCATTTTACCTACATCACTTATTTCTAGTCAATCACTTCTAGAAAAGGTTACTAATGATGTCTACTAATTTAAATGAATTTAATTATAAGTGCATTCGAGCAAGTGTCATAAAAACAAATAAAAATAAAAGGAATAAAAGTAAGGGCAAGAATACTTATGGTGATTATAGCAGTGATGGGGTTAGAGAAGGAATTTAAACACATTTTATTCCATGAACATCAATCATTTCAATTCACAAGAAAATCATAAAAATAAGATAATAAATGCACATAAAATTATATAAAAATACTTAGAACATAACTTGCTACTTTTAAGGTCATTAGTTTGACCATTTCAGCTTAATTTTTTAACCAACACTTCTTTTGAATATTAAGGTCCTATGCATCATCATATTAGGACTTATGCTTCTTATGTCCAAAATTTTCCATTATATGGCTCTCATTATCCTTTTAATTATCTCCAACAACCTCTTTCCTTATTCTCCATCAGTTTTCAACTCTAAAATGGGTAGTTTATTAATGTAGCGTATCATTGGTGCTTCCCTTCTTACTAATAATTCCTATTTTAATTTTTCACTCAAGTCCTCCTTTCCTAGTTCATGCTCATCTTCGTCTCCAACACTAACTTCTTTTTTATTGCACTCATCTTGATTTTTTATACACTCATCCACTATATCAATCTTCATACAAGAGTTGTTTTTCCTTCAAATTCTTTATTACTTTGTTCATATTAAATTCAACTTTCTCATCACCAATCCAAAGAATAAATTTCCTTTTATAAACATCCATCAATGCTCGTCCTGTATTTATAAATGGTCTACCAAGAATTAATAGACAGTTCTAATCCTCTTTATTGTTTAGCACTATGAAATCCACGGGAATAATAAACTTGTCCACTTTTACTAGTCCATCTTCCAACACGCCAAATGGTTTCTTTATAAATTGATCTTCCAATTGAATAAGCATGGGTGTAGACTTCACATCTCCTAGCCCTGATTTCTTAAAAATTGACAAAGGCATAAGATTAATACTTGCACCTAAGTCACATAAACACTTAAAGATTTCTAAATTACCAACAATGTAACGTATAGTAAAACTCCTTGGATCTTTCAATTTTGAAGTCATGTGGTTGTTAATTATGAAGCTATAGCTTTCAGTCAAGGAGACCATTTGATTGTCCTCCCAAGTCCACTTGTTTAATAAGATGTCTTTAAGAAACTTTACATATTTGGGTATGTGTTTCAAAGCTTCCAGAAAGACAAATTGATTTGCAATGTCTTTAACTTTTATACAAACTTTGCAAATTTCACATCTAATTGATTCTTTTATAGCCTCTATAGAAATGGAATCTTTAGTGCATATGAAGGGGAGGAGTATCTGTAGTTTCCTCTTTCTTCTTTTCTTCTTTGCCCTTTTTCTCTTGATCTTCTACTTAGTGGGATTCAACTTTCTTATTGGATGGTTTTTCCAAATCTTTCCTATTACTATATGTGATGACTTTCATTTGCTCCCTTGGATAAAACTCTGTGTTGCTCCAGAGATGCCTCATATTTTGTGTAGACAATGCATTGGCTAAAAAACTTGAACCTCCAGATTATGAATGGAAGATACATGGTTCTTTTCAATTTGATTGAACTTGGTTTTCATCCTCTTTTGATTCTCATCTTGGCTCCATCAATTTATTCATCTTTGATTCCAAAGAATCAAGCCCTTCTTACTGAAATCCTAGTGGGTCTTAAGCTTTCATTAGATTCCCTACAGCATTGTTAGACCAATAAAAATTTACGTTGTTCTTCTACCCACGTTTATAGGTTTGGAATAAGGGGTATTACCACCTGATAGATGCATAATTGATCATATTTATACCTTATATTTGATGTATTTTTCTTGATATTTTATACTTTTATTGGATATTTGGTACTTAATTCGCTTCAAGTATGTTTACAGACTACAATTGCCTTCACGGACTTAAAGGAGAAGAATTCAGAGGAAAATACGATATAAAATGAAGATTTGAAACATAAAAGGGATACACGACCATGCATTAGCATGTACACTTCTTCCAGGCCATCCAGATTTGCGATCTTCAAAGAATTTTATGCATCAAACCATGCATCGACCAAAGCCCTGAAATATAAAGAAGTTTTCAAAGACCAACTAGGAAGGAGACAAACAGAGACATTTTGAAAATCTTAGAGGCAACTCAAGGGTGATTTTGATCCAAAGAAGCTAAAAAACACAAGGAATTCAAGGAAAGATCCACCAAAATACAAGATCAAACCTCTACATGACAAGAATACTTGATAAAACTCAACCAGGGAGTTTTAGAATCATGAACTCATTGTTTTCAATTGATTTTTCTTTCTATTTATGTTTGATTTCATTTTTGAACATGTGTAACTAAACATCTTATTATTATTTAGGTTAGATGAATCATATTTTGATACTTTAATATGATTTAATTCTTTTGTTAATGCAATTGGTTTGGTTGGTATATTGCAATTCAATTTCGTGTTTTTATTTATGTCCTAATAAATCAAGAATGTTAGATCATAACTTGATTTCATACATAGAGATTGAGAAATCCTATTTATGAATAGATATACCATAATTGGAAGGAGTTGATTGCAACTCTAGAGATAACATGACTTAAATCTTTTGAATTAGGGTTAAACCTAGTAGAGGGATTCACAAATTGGTACATCAATCCTACAAACTTTACCCTAAGTAATTTGGTTAAAAACCTAAGGATTAGTTGTAATAGACTCAAGGTTAGCTATTAGCATACCATAGAAGTCTCCACGATCCAATAAATCAACAAAACAATTGCATAATAAAAGATCAATCTATTAAGGGTTTAGGGAGATTCGAAACCTAGATACTAATCTTTTGATATTGGTAATTCAATGCTTCCTTAAGTTTGTGATTCAAACTTATTGCCCATTTATTTTACTTGCTCTAGTGTTTTTTAAATTAAAAATTACAAATAATTATATAGACTGGAAAATAGTATAACAGTAATTACTGGTAATCACTATCCTTATGGGGTCAATTTGTATTTATCGATACTTGTTGTAATTCATAATTAAGAAACTCATCTCAAGTTAATCAAGTTTTTGGGATCGTTTCTGGGAACAGTGATATCTAGAAAACCCTAGTTTTATTAATCTAGTCATCAGTTTAGTTTCTTTTAATCTACTTTATTTTTGTTTTTTTTATTATAATGTTTTATTTATTATTTGTTTAGTTTATTTTCTTTAGTTTTAGACTTAAACTTTAGGTCATTTTGACTCGTAGTATGTCTAAGAACTTACTAGCTTAAACTTTAAATCAGTTTGACTCATAGTAATTCTAAGAACTTACTAGATGCAGATCCTGAAATAAAAAGAACTGTGTGAAGGAATCTTCGTAGGACAAATCTGTGAGAGTTTAAGCTAGATCATTAGATCAAAAAATTGGAAGGTCACGTGGACACTAAGGAATCTTACAATATGGAAGACTAACCACGGACAATGTTCGACTACGCTAGACCAGACTTTACTTGTGCAGAATCCAATATAATAAGGCCGATTATTCAAGCGAACAACTTTGAGGTCAAGTCAAGCATCATCCAAATGGTGCTACAGTTATTCCAATTTGATAAACTCCTAGAAGAAGACCCTAACATGCATATCTTTAATTTTTTAGAGATCCGTGATACTTTTAAAATTAATGGAGCAAATGACGAAACAATTATACTGTGTCTATTTCCATTTTCCCTAAGAGGAAAGGCTAAACAGTGGCTGAATTCTATGCCATATTAGTTACTTATGACATGGGATCAAGTGGCAGAAATTTTTTTGTTAAAGTAATTTCCCTTAAAAAGAATGTGAAGCTAAGAAATGACATCTCGTCACACTCCCAAACTAATGGTAAATCATTGTATGACACCTGGGAGAGATTAAAAGAGATGATCTGATGATGCCCTCATCATATGCTACCATTGTAGATGCAAATCTAGACTTTTGATAATAGAATAAGTCAAAGTACAAGATAGTTAACAACTGCAGCAGTTGGAGGGACATTAAATAATAGAACACCTGAAGTATCCTAAGAGTTGATCAAAGATATGGTCATGAATAACTACCAGTGGTGCTCAACTAGAGAACGAAGGTGAGCACGAACTACTAGGCCAATAAGAGTTTATGAGGTGGATACAGTGGCGCAATTGACAAGTCAAGTGGAGGCCCTGAGTAAGAAGATAGATAAATTTACTATGGCTCCTCAAACAAAGGTAAAGCAAAGTTAAGCATGCGGGTTAGACCATCAGGGATAGGAATGTTAATTAGCTTAACCTAAACACGTGGATTATTTAGGGAATGCTCTGAGACCAGAAAGTAATACTTACAGTAAGACGTACAATCCTAGTTGGAGGAACATGTAACACCAGACTCTCTGATGCCTTTTTGTATTAGCCTGTACTTGGAGATACTACTGTATATTGATATATACATGGTTGTATATGAGTTCAAAAATGTATTTGAATCCTTTCGGTATATATGCCAGTGATATATAATGTTATATGCCCTTACATGAACTTAGAGTTCATCGATATATGAATTCTTGGAGATTTCTGACATATAAGCTTCTAAGTGTGTAAAACCAAGTCCATTGTATGGATATGGCTATTGTGGCTGAGTTAAATGTGTTCTAATGCCTTAGAGGTGATTAGACATGACTTATAGACTTATTGGACACTTAGAAAGCTTAATTGGAAAAGTTGATGTACATAAGGGATTTAAAAGAAAATTTTCAATTCTTAGAGGACCAATACATAATTTCATAAAGTTAAGGGCCTTAATTATAATTTTTAAAAGTTTGGGGACCTAAATGAAAATAAAAATGTTGGTCATTCTTAAATATTGGGCTTAATTTCAAATTTAGGAAAAGTTTGAAGGGTATAATGGTAATTTCACATAAGTTAAGGGCAAAAAAGTAAATTCACCATGTTTGGTTAAAGAAGAGTTAATATTCTAGACCCTTATTCCTTGTGTGTGGCTGTACACCCCACCATTTAGCATTAAAACACTTTGTTTTAATAAGAAGAAAGGAGAAGAAGAACACTTTTGGCCATCACCCAATTTCCACCTTTTCTTTTGATTCTCCAACCCAAACCAAGGTTTTCTAAGTTAATTTGGGATCAAGGAACTGAAATCTATCATTAGATTTGAGTTATTCTCAAAGGATTTTAAGATATCGCTAAAGGAAAGTTTAGGTAAATTTTGTCTCAACTCTCTCTAAATTATGATTTTGAGTTTGGTGTTAAGATATGTTATTCTCCATCCTTAAATATGCATGAAACATGGTTTAGATGAATGAAATGAGTTACGGAGAAGTCTCCTTAAGCCAAAACCGAGATACCCTCTCTTTGGTGAAAGTTTGTAAAATTTTGAATATCTTTTGAAA
>JANQAP020000100.1:8812710-8848891 GCA_026874005.2 Erythroxylum coriaceum
CTCTTCAATAGAGAAAATACCTTTGCATTCAATCACATCAAACAAACTGCCCATAATATTAATTGTATGTGCTTCTCCATTATATAAGCAATATGGATTGAGAAAATAAGCTGCTAAGTGGATCCTTTGAGTAAGATATTTATCCCATCGTCGATCAATAATATCTATATAAAGCTTGTACAATTTCTCCTTTCCTTTAAAAAGATTTATAATTGTTTTGTGAGCTCTATACATACCATCATATTTATACCCTAAAGATGGTTTCTCATCTGAGTCAACAATCCTCAACAGCCTTATAAGCGAAGCCACAATCTTCACAATAATCAAGCAAGCATCCCAAAATTTATTATCTAGAATAATAACACAAACTTCTTTTCCTTTTTCACTCTTTGATAATTTATAACTTGAAAAGTGTTTACTTGTCACTAAATTTTGAAGTAGTTGCTTATGTTGATAAACACTTTTCAAAGTAATAAATGTAACTGCAAACCTGGTAGCAGCGGGATGCACGATCTTAACCCAATCTTCTTGCTTTCTTAACCAAGACAAAAATGTGACATGATTATACATAAAAATTGTGATCTTAGATGCGTTTGAAGCAAGACTAGAAATATGATCCATACCACCAATGTCTTTTAAAATAAGATTTATACAATGAGTAGTGCATGGAGACCAATAAATATGCCCATACTTTAATTGTAATAAGTACCCAGCTGATACATAATTTGCTGCATTATCTGTAACAAAATACACAACATTCTTTGGTCCAACCTACTCGACAATTTCAGAGAATAATTCAGATAAAGCATTAGCACTTTTTACCATGTCAAAAGCATCAACAGACTTGATAAAAGTTGTTCCAATATTACAATAAACCAAGAAATTAATCAAGGTTCTTTGTCTTTGATCAGTCCACCCATCTGCCATAATAGTGCATCTCGTTGATTCCCAACTAGATTTATATGTATCCACAATTAACTAACATTCCTTTTTTAAATCTTGAAGCAAAGGCACACGCAACTCATAATAAGATGATACCTTAAATCCTGGACCTATTGCTGTTGTAGCAACAATTGCTTCTTAAAAATATGGTGAATTTAAAGCATTTAAAGGAATACATGAATGTTAGAACCATCTAGCCCGTGCTTTTTTACATCTCAAAACAACATCTTTATCAACCATCAAACTTTTTAGACTAGGTTGAGAACCAGGAGTAATTCTTGGAGAAAAATAAGAATCTATATCAATAGTAGCTTTTCTTTTTCCTTTATCTAATGCTTGTGGTGTTTCATCATCTCTAAAAGATATATCATGAGCCTCTTTATTTTCCTTTTTCTTTTTTACTTGTTACTGCAAATATTTTCCAATCATGTCACGTACATCAAGTGGTACTTTTTGCAAGAAGCAATATTACCCTTAACACCAGCAAGATGTTCTTTCATTCTACAAATTTCTCCCCCTTTAAATATTCTACCGCAAAACATACAGTTATATTGGACATTCCCATCAGATACTTGAGAGGAAGAAAAATAATTCCATACTGGATCGGACTTACCATGAGTAGAGGATGATTCTATATTTTCCATTATGATTTAACCTAAAAAGTAAAAAAAATAATTGGGTATACTATTGTCAGGGCAAAAGTATACAACTTAAATAATTCTCATTTATCAATTATAATAAAGAAGACCAACAGTAGCAGAATGGATTAAAAAAGACCAACAAATGTTACTTATTAAACTTTGCTCCATAGATTTACTACATAATCGGGTTGAAACTATATATTTGTTGTAATTCTAATACTTGAAATTGTAATTTTGATCAAATTTTAAAATAAAAAATTCCATTTTGAGTAGACACCAACTATTAATTCCCTTGACCAACAAAAATACACCCTAAGTTTGAGTTATTAATTACATAAAAAAAATTAGCATACAAGATTTGAGGCATTTTTTGAATCTTCAACTAATAGAAATTCTTCAGTTGGTGTTCAATATTTATGTCAATTTAACAAGTGTTTTAAAATTTTTTAAAGTAACAAAAAACCTGCAAGTAGGTTTTATGAATAACTAATATCCTTATTTTCTCTTTCTAAACCATAAGGCTAATATGAGAAGCACTTGTTTGTAATATGATATTGAGAAACTATAATATACTTGGTGACAGGGATGTGGTAAATGAAATTGAGTTGATTAGCAGCAGAAGATAGAGAAGATGGAATTGAGATATGTATTTTGTACTTATAATGCTTAATAAAATCATTTAGAGGAGAAAGTAGCTAGCAAGGCTAGAGGTTACCAAGGCTATGCCTTCACAAATTTGAGAAATTGTGGTCCAGCCCAAAAAAACATAATATGTATCTAGGAACAAATGTCTAAATGTTGCAAAACTTGGTCAACGTTTATCAAAAGGAAATAGAAAGGATGGACCGAAGCATAAACACAATACTCCTTTTCCATGTCTCAATCTAGCGTAAGCTATACACTTGGAAGGGTATATCCACTTCAGATCAATGTCCATCTTAAGCTTTGCCATGTCTTAAACAATTATTAAATACAATTAACATGACCATACAATCCTATGAAGATGTTTATCAACACTTTCTCTTGATTTTGATTGATTTCATTGGCATATTATGAATACTTACAAGTGCAGCATAGGCAATGTACAGTTAAGAAAAGTAGCAGCCAGTGAAAATGCACAAAAGATTAATTACAAATGCCTTCATTACATCAAATGCTAATAAAAGATATTAGCAAACTAAATGCAAACCATATATCTCAAAGACTGGAAATTCTGGAACTGGAAGGACATAAGCCACATACAAGACCACCTATCTAAAATCATATTTACAATGTAAAACAAGCAACTATCATTTTTAAAGAGCTTTCTCTTTTTTAAGGGAAACAAAAAGTAAGAATAGTTTATAAAATTTTTTCTTTTCTTTTTCAACAATTAGATAACTACAACGAAAAACAAGTTGAACCAGAAGAAGTACACAGCGTTGATTTGCATTAACAAAGATGTTCCGACTACATCACATAATATAGATTTTAGTAAAGTGACCAGATCTAATGGGTTAAGGGGTCACTAATCATGTTTCAAAAAAAAAAACAAAAGTCCTCAAGATTCGCAAGAAACTTGGTTTGACTTTGATATGCCTCCTCCCTAACCTGTCACTGCCACCACACCCGAAAGATAAAATTCCCTTTACATAATTTGAGCTTGCTTGTTCCATTACAAGTATTACCAAATCCATGTAATGCAGGGATAACATATTGTATAAAGAACACTTACTTTCCAAAGAGACAAAATGCAGCTAACCAATCTCAGCTATTCACCCACCATAATAGGCTCTACCTTACATGTTAGCAAGGGATTGCTGAACTTAAATCCTATCACTATCCAAAAATCAACAACCCAAGATCTAGAAATCTCTTCACATCTAAATAACAGTACATATAATTATTATAAATGCCAAAAAGAACCTCAAACAACAAATAAAAGTTAAATCAAATTTTGCTACAAAGCCTAAATGTAATAAAAGATTTCACCTTTACTAGCCAGAACCTGCATGATGAGTCTCAAAGCTCCAAAAAGTACCAAAAGAATTGAATCAAAGAAACAAATCAAAACTAAATGCTAAATAAAATAACTCACCCCCAGAAGACAAATCCATAGCAGAAACAAATACCATAACAGAAACAAACCAAGAGTAGAAACACAGCAGAATGGTACTCACTTAAGAAAAGCTCTCACTAATTCAAGTCTTGGAGGAAAGCAGCCCAAAATAGTGTATGAAAAAATTAAATAATTCTCAATAAATTCAATACTTCATCGAGTATATATAACACAAGTTACAAACTATCAAAATCTAAAATGAAATAGTGTTCTAAGTGTTATAAGAAACTAATTAATCAAGAATTATAAACCAGAATGAAAGCTCATAATTCAACTGCCTTATCATAATCTCCTTATCTACATAACAAATTGAAATAAATCAGTCATAATCTCCTTATCTACATAACACATTGAAATAAATCAGCAAAAACCCCCAAAAAATTAACGTTTACAAGTAATAGAATTACTCTTTGGTCTTATCATTAACCAAGGTAGAGATGAACTCTAACAACAAGCAAGAAGACACAAATGAGAGCAAAGTATAGGATTGTGTGGACCAAAACCGAAACACCACTGGTCTGAAAGTTGCCAAAACCGAAGCACCACTGAGCTCCAATCTTTGTTTCTCATTAGGATGAGGACACTCCTTGAACATACTGTTGACAAAAAAAAACAAAAAAGAGAAAGACTTGCTGAGCAAAATCATGTGAACTCAACTAGTCTGCATAATCTTGTTGGAATATCGTAAAATCTATGCTTCAAGCTCCCGGATTTCTTGAGGAGTGTGTTAGTGATATCGCTTCTTTCTTGGAGGATTGTCAACGACATCTTCATCATCACCAGAAGCTCCGTCCAGGTTGTCACTCCCAGATCTACTCTCATGTTAGTGCCTCCTCCTCTCTACTGCTCCTTCCTGCACTATGCTCGAAGGTCTCAAAAACTCTAGCCACTTCACTTTGGCCACCTATACTCAGTTGTCGCTGATGATTGATGACTGAGACGATAGCTTAAATGGAGATTGGGAAGTAAACCAACAGACGCTCCTTGTGAGAGGAGCTTAACTTTTTCTTCCATGGAGGCGGTTAAAGATGGGGAAGATAAGATCGAAGAGAAGCTCCTGGAGATAAGAAGAAGCCTAGAACTTTCGATGAAATGAATTAATGAACAATAAACGTTTTATGTTTTGTACATAACTGGTTAACCCGGTTCGACACAAACCGGCCGGTTCGTTAATAAACCGACCGGTTTTAATATATAAAGGTTATTAGTTATAATTGAACCGGACCACTGGCCGGTTCGAAAATTTTTTGGTCGGACACACCAGTCCGGTCCGGTTTTTAAAACATTGGTAAAAACAATTATCCAACAATTTAAATAAAATAACGTAGAAAAAATGGACATGAAAATAAATTAAATTAGGCGTTAAAAGAAGAATTAGCAATTGAATTAGCGAATTATAAACAAAATGTAGAACACTAAAAGTCACAGGTGTGAGAAAATTTTCTCACGCCTGTGACAGATGCTGTTAAGACATTTCCCAGAAATTCAAAGCCTTCAAAATTCAAAACTCCATAATTCATTACTCATGTATAAAATATGATAAAAATAAAATTTCTCACAGGCGTGAGAAGCAAGACGCACGCCGGTGAGAAACTTTCACTAAGACCATTGCAGTTTTAAATTCGTGTGGTCAATGAAATGCATTTTTGAGTTCAAGAATAAGTTCAGGGTGATTTAGGGATGTGAGAAAAAAATAAATCAGTGAAAAGAATGCTAGTTTATAAACGTCGAAAATTCAGAAAAAGAAGGCATTCAGAGTACGTGCATGAATTTTTGGTTTTCGATGTTTGAGTATTAATATTAAGTTTTGATTTGTTTTTGAGTTGTTGAGCTTTAAGGAAGTCAAAAATGAGGTTGTTATAAGTTAGAGAGGTTAGTTTTATTGAATGAGGAAGAAGAGAAAAACTGTAGATCGGAGGAATAAGAAGAAAGTACAGTAGCGACTCTGCTGATTAAAAAACTGCTCGGCTTTGACAAAGAAGTGCGTAATGAGAAAAGAAGCGTGTTTAAATTTTTAACAAAAACGACACTGTTTTAACATTAAACAGAATATGACAGGGTAATCTTGGACAGAGGATCCGGACTCGTATGTCCTGATATCGTCCACGATAAACGTGACAGCACCAAAGCATCCCAATACTCCCACAATAGTGAAGCACGTAGCTATCGCAACGTTAAGGAACCATAGTAGAACTCGAAGCTTTGTCCTTTGGAGCATTCTTCCAGAGGGAACACGAAATCAGGAGTGAACCCAGTGGCACCACACGTGGAAATCACCAAAACATGGGGTTGCTGAGGAAGTGAGAATGATGAGAACAATATACACGGGGGTGAATACCAGACGAATTAAGCTCCTGACTTGGAAGCTTTCAGTAGACTTGTTACTTCATTCTATGCTCAAAGTACGCACAGGCAGGCCTACAATATATAGCTGCACCAAGGAAATTGTTAAGAGTAGATTTAACACAAAATAACTGCTGTGAAAAGACAATTTGGATTCAGAAACCTTGTCAAGGTCTCCATATAACGGTACGAACAGCTGAAAGTCCTGATCATTTATAACCTTCTGTCCAGGAAGACATTTAGAATTGTTTTAGTGTAGTGATTACTGGTCAGACATGAATTAAATCCTTTAACAAGCTACGAGGATAACCTGATATCTGAATAATCGCAAACATATTTGCAATGGCTATTTTCCACTCTGGAATAGTAAGAGATGACAAGATGTAACACTTGACGTCTGAACCAAACCCCATCCACATACTGCTGATACCCCTTGTTCTTTTTTGCGGGTTCCTACACGGAGTTCTGGGGAGAAATATTCATTACTTTCATATCAAGGGTACGCAGCCAAGAAAATTTTGAGGGCCAAAAGACAGAAGCATGTATTGGTACCTGTATTTCTAGTTAATGAAAAGGCAATCGCCCCTAGCGCATTGAAGGCTTTAAACGTCTTAGGAGAGGATCTTCCTGCTAAACTGTAACTGACTGCATTTCTATCTCGTCTTTTGCCTACCAGGACATTGAGAACACCTAAACTGATCAGCCAATGGAGGTCACTGTGACAACTCGGCTACTAAGACTAATAAGTAATAAAATAATAGATTACTCAGTGGTGACAAGCCTACCGTTGTATATTGTCACACCAATTGCGCCGACTGTTCTAACTGCACACAATGCATTGACCCAAGTTCAAAGGCTACAAAGAAAGGGTGTGATGAAAAATTAACCGTGACTAAATCACGGGTGTAGAGAAAAAATATATAATTTTTTAACTAGATTTTTTAATTGAATACACTATATCGTACTAATTTAAATTCTTACAAAATTTCTTAAATTATCACTTACAAGTTGTTCACATATTTAATCTCTATTAGAATTCGCAAAGTAGAGAAAAAGTACTCAAACTATTTGACAAGAAAAGACAAGTGGTTACTTTATGTTCTTTTACTATTTATAGGAAAAGTCATTAGAGTTTTTTCTTATTAAAATTAAAATTGCTAATTATAATTTAAGTCTAACTCTAATTATAATTATAATTTAGTTTTAATAAAATTAAATATCTCGTATTTGATTCCTGACGTTTATTAAACTTCACAATTAAGTTCAATTTAATTTAAATTGATTTTTTCTTTTAAATTACTTTTTATGTGTGATCTATTAGGTTCTTAATATGTTGAAAATTATTATAAATTATAATTATAATTCATAATTAGAATTAGAATTAGATAAATTAAAAATATCTTTAATTTATTTGTAATTCTTCGATTCAACATTGTATAATAAATTAAGATTGACATGTCATGACCACTTAAATATTATGAATGTCAATGTGGTTTGACTCAATATATACATGCATAGTTTATGATGTATAATATAATCTTTTCGTCATTCAATATTCTAATTAGACATAGAGTATAGAATTAGTATTTACTCTTTTAAATCCAATCATATGTGTTCTTTTTAAAAGGTAAGTAATTCATTAAAGAATATAGTAAAACAACATAAAAACAAGTTGTTTACACAAAATGTAGCACATTAAGGTAATAACTAAATTACATCATTGAGGTAATAATAGAATTAAATTACAAAACATGCTTGTTTCCTCCTGCATGAAGTACATGTGTTTGCCTATAGGTGATCTTGTGTGAATTATCCATTTGCCATTACTTCATTTTTCAGCTTTGATCTTCCTTGCTTTACCTTTTAGCTTACGATTAGGGTTCAGACTTCTGTGTATGAGCTTGTGAATTTCTATACTTTACTGCTTCATTATGAGCCACTCCACATGATGCATGTTCTTCCCAACAAGCCACTGCTTCTTCTTGTTCATTTCCTTTAGGTAATTATGCTCTCTCTCACATGCTTTCGGTCTATTACTTGTTTTGATAAGCTTGATAATTTGTTGGTAACCTCCATCTATTTGTAATATTCAGATTGAATTCTGCATGTACGTTGTGGGTAACTATCTTCTCTTTGATGTTGTTAATTGTTCTAGTAGCTAACGCTAGCTCATTTAATTCATTCATGGTGAAATTTATTCTATTCCTTTCAAGCAAGATTGGTGCATTTTATTGAGAGAGATAGTTAATTAATAATTCATTCCACTACCTTTTCCTTCTTTTTCTTGTGGTAACATTGAATTATGTCTTCCCATGCATGATAGGGAGGCCTTGGATAACATAGATTCTAACCTGAGAAACATATTTGAGCTAAGTAGTGGAAGGTGAAAAACTAGTGTTCGATTATTTCTTCTTCTTTATTACAAAGAATATAAGTTATCTAGACTCTTAAGAATTTCTTTAGATGGACAAGAGTGCTCAAATTATTTTTTGTTTTCATCCACGTTAGCATAGATACCCTTGGATTCACCTTTTTAAACCATACCAGGCTATACTATAGGACATTTAAGGAGGTTCCATGCAATAATTTACTACATGATAAGTTAGTGAAAATACCATTGTTGGTTCTCCGTCATCTAATTTGGTCTTCCTTATTCGAAATTAGTTGAACTAGTGTGGGTTGTACATAACTTAATATAGTAATTCATCTTTATGTAAGGTGATAACAATGTACACTAATGAATTCTCTGGTATCACACCTTTGAGATGCACCATTTCTTAGACTTTGTTTAGTGGTCCTATGTTGATCTAATAGTTATGCCAAAAGAGAGTTATTTTGCCATCCTTTACATGACATATAAATTCCTTTTTGTATCTTTTTTTAACTTAATGATCTAAGTTATTATCTATGAAAAATCAGGTATATGATCCAAAGTCTAAAATTCTTATTGGTTTATGTAAAAAGCATAAACCAATTAAACCTATAGAGTCTCCCTGTCACTTAGGATTATCCACACTCTTTTGAGCATTAGAAGCTTATTCATCTTTTTAAAGGGATAGATCTTAAGTTCACACCTTCCTTCAAACCTCAGTGCATCTCACCTTTACATAGAATTTATCCGCTACACTCCATTTTTTTTAGAATCTCTTCATCATTAGGTCAATTTCCTTAGAGATGCTTTTAGATAACCAAACGAGAGCTCCAATATATGTGCAGCTTGTTTAGAATGGATTTGATAAGTTATAGTCTACTTGCTATTGACGAACATTAGGAGCTCCAATTAAAAATTCTTAGTTTTATCTTTTCTAATAGAGGTTTAAGATCCACATAAGAGGGGGTTTTTCTTTTGTCGTAATATTGATCCCAAGTAGGTAATAAGAGGCATATATAATTTGATGTTTGTGATTTAAGCAAGCCATATAGGATTCTGCTCTACACTTAATAAAGCAATGAGTTGGCTCTTCTACTTGTTCATAAAAAGACATAGCATAGATTGGAAGAGATTAACTGTAGTCGATCATTGGTAGGCTTATGGAGTTGGGTCCAACTTTGGAGAATCAAATCAAGTCATCTATGAATATGCATATGATTCTTAAGCCCTTATATATAAAGTGAAACTTGAATTGTTAATCCTTATAAAACATTATCTTTTTTAGCCTCAGCAGCACTTCAATGGCTAAAATGAATAAGTAGTGTTATAAGTGGTCTCCTTGTATGATGCCTCTAGCTCCCTTAATTAGTATGGTAGATTCTCCATTGATAAGTATCCCATAAGATACAATAGTAATACATTGAGTGGTCTTTTGAATAAATTGACCAGGAAAGTTCAACTTCTGCAATATGTTGATTAAGAAACTCCAATCCAAAGAATTATAAGCCTTTTGGAAATCATTTTTCAATATACAATTCTATAGGAATTTCTTCTTGAGTAATTCTTAAAAATTTCTTGTAATAATAATATGTTATTCCCTCTTGGTCTCCCTTATATATAAGCTCTTTGGGATGGATTTATTATATTACACCAATTGGTTTCAATATTCCTACAAAGATCTTAGAAATTACTTTATAAATGGTGTTACAGTAGTAATTTGGTCAGTAGTCTTTCACTAAGTTGGAGGATTGTATCTTTAGAATGAGTGTTACACAAGTCTTGTTGAGCTCACATAGCATTCTTCCCTCCTTAAAGAACTTTTATATTACCTTTATCACCACCTCCTTTACGTGATTCTAAGTTTTTTTAAAGAAGTTTCCATTGTATCCATCTAGCCCTAGTGCTTTGTTGAGATGCAAGGAGAATAATGTTCTTTCCACCTCCAAGGCTTCAACTGACTTAACTAGGGATTCCATTAAATGAGTAGGAAGTCATTACCTCATATTGATTTGATGGTGTTGACTATAGATGAAGCATTGGTGTTTGATCCTATTGAATTAGTAAAGAACCTAAGTACTTCTTCCTGTATTTCCTCTATGAGCTTAGAATTTCCCCCATTAAATTTTTTCAAGGAAGATATGTTATTATTATTTCTCTTTGTTTGTATGGATATATGAAATAATTAAGTATTTCTTTCTCCATATGTAATCCATAGTGCTTTTGATCTCTCTTTGAGTAGAGAGAAGCTGATTTCTACCATATTGTTATAATGATCAAGGGCCTATATCTCTCTCTCCTGCATTGTGGATTTCTATATAGTGCACCTTAAATTTCATCAAGCCTATTTCTTGATTGTTTGAAAACAATATGAAGAATAAGAGAAAATAGCCAAATACATAAATAAATAATTGCATAAATAAAAATAAAGATAAAATTAAAAACAAAGAAAATCAAAATCAAAATCAATGTAAAAGTAAGTAAATAAATAAACAGGCAAAAAACAAATTACTAAATAAAATAAATAAGGAATTGAAAGAGAAAGAAAAATGAAATACATAAATAAGATAACCAAGGGGAAAAGGAAAACAAACTAAAGTATTTAGGGTAAATGCGAGGTATAAGAAACAAAGAAAAGTAAGGACAAGTTTCAAAATTCCTATGAAAAGAGAAGGACCTCTTTATAAAAAGAAAAGAATAATCTATGTAAGATCTTTTACTCTTATCAAAGTTTGCCAAAGTATTCTACTGATGATCAAGTCATTGGTAAACTCTAGTAGGGTCATAACATACTTGATCACCTCCCTCAATTCTTTTTAGGTCTTCCTCTTCTTCTTTTATTATCCCTAAGTACATTCTTCTAATATCTTCTCACTAGGGTGTAAGGATGTCATCTACATGATATTAACATATTTTTAAAATTTTCACCAAATCATTAACATAAATTAATAGCAAAATTATATAATAGACATATAAATTTGCTTTCTAATTTTGATAACTCTTCTCAATCCTAATCTATGTCCAAAATTTTTGGTTGATTAATACTTAGTATCAATTATAGTAAACAAAGGTAATTTTTATTCAAAATAAAATAAAAATGTAAGAAGAGAAACAAATAATTTATGTGCTATGATAACAAAAAAATTAGGAATTTAATCATTTATTTATATATAACCACTAATTTATTCGAGTTAATAGCCTCCTTGATGGGGATCAAGATACCGACTGAATGGCTATAGATGGTGTTAGCAAATTTTCTTAAGACCCATTGCAAGGAATTGGAGATCCAATGACTAGAGCAAGAACAAAACGAATGAAAGAAGCTTTGCAAGGATTAATGACGGAGATGCAAGAAAAGGAGGTTGTTATTGAAGGTGCTAAAGCATTACCAAGATTAATTTCTTATCTTCATGTACAAGATGTTGGACAAGACTTAGTACATGGTAAATCAAGCTTGGAATCCAAGATACAAGGCCATCACGCATGGGTTTGAAGGAAGCCCAATCTGTGTAATTAAGATGCAATCAACAAATGGGCTGGTTTTGTTGATTTAGTTAAGCCCAAATTTACGTTTTTCGAATGAATAAGGCCTTATTAAGACTTGTTCCTTAATAATTTCATTCATATCTTGATAAATCAAATTGTTCCTTTAATTTAGGAGATATCAGCATTCAAGACTGATTTGTATCCTCAAATTAAGGATTCCCTTTCCTATTTTGGTCTTTCCTACTTAAGTATGAACTAGGAATAGGTAAGAAAACCCTTTCCTTATAGGATTAGGATATCACGATGCTTATTTAAAGGGCCATCTCATATATTACAAGATCCTCATCACTGTCAATAAAAATTGAGCTATTTTCCAGTAAGCTTTGCTTGTTCTTTTGTGTTCTTAGTAGAATACAAATTTGACTTATCAAGGGAGTGATCAACCTTTGTGGCGTCTTGAGATTGGGGTTTTAAGGATTTAGCTTCATTAAGGTTCTAATCTGATCGTTCAACTTGTTTTCTAGGATTCTGGGCATGCATAATAAATGGATCAAGAGTTCCTAGGGCAGGTCACCTAGTTGGTCCGTATCATTTGGTATAAGAGCCTTAGGTTTGTAGAAATCAGGTTTCTATCCTTTCGTTATCACTGTTTGGTGTTTGTTTCCTTTGTCCTTTGCTTGTGATTTACAATTTCAGTTCATTCTTTTACATAAGTTCAGTTTCAGATTCATTACATTCTTTTATTGCTATCTTTTAAAACTCATATCATTCTTTTCATTTTGAATTAGTTCCGTTCTCATTAAAAAAACAAAAAAAGGAGAAAAGAAAAGAGACGTTGTAAACTGATTTGTGTATCTTGCATCTGATTGAATTATCTATTAGGATTGCAATCTGATTCATTTTTGTAATCAAAGAATCACATTCTAAGACAATTATTCATAAGATATTTTCTTTCCTTTTCTGAGTTTGGTTAATTGATTCCATATAATTTGTCCAATTCTTGAATAATTTCGTGCTCCTCTCTTTGTTAGACAATTTATGTGTGATAGAGCAATTACAAGTTGTTTACTTCTCTTTTTGTGCTCAAATACATTCTTTCACATGTCTTTTGCTTCCTCTTGAAGTTATCTTGTTTCCTTAACTCCTTAATTATTATTTTCTTTGTGTTTACCATTTGCCTCAGCTTCTGATTTTTAAGATTTGCCATCATCTAACCGATTTGTCCTCTTGATTTGTTACTCTTGATTCTCTTAAGAACATAAAAAGACGGGCTGGCTTGAGTGAAAAAAAAGGCAAGAGTGGATCAGCATCTTGAAAAGCCAAAGATAGAGTGAAACACGAGCGGAACTTACATTATTTCAAGTGTAAACATGTGAGTAAGTGTGTAAGGATCCTATTCTGTTTTGTTACTAACTTTTTCTTGCAGGTTATAAACATGAGTAGTGAAGGAGAACAATACGAAATCAACATGAAATTGTTCATGAAGGCTGTCAATGAACAATTTAAGAAGTTGAACACCAGGTTGGATGATTTACTATCTTCATTAACTTCTAAATCCACTAGAAGGCATGTGTTTGAGGAGGAAGAGTAAGATGAATCAGAGGATGAAGATTCCAACTCTAGAAAAGGCAAGAAGGACGTTTCCAAAAGGGATAACAATTTAGGCAACATAAAGATGACGATTCTAGCCTTTCAAGGAAAGAATGATCTCGAGCTCTATTTAGAGTGGGAAAGAAAGGTTGAGCACGCATTAACTGCCATAACTACTTCGAGGAGAAGAAAGTGAAACTTGCAGCTGTTGAATTCATAGATTATGTAAGTATTTGGTGGGACCAATTGGAGATAAATAGAATGACGAATGGTGAGAGACCAACTCAGTCATGGGAAAAAATGAATATGGTAACATGCAAGAGATTTATACCTAGCCATTACTATAGAGCTTTGCATAAAAAGTTGCAAAGGCTGGTTCAAGGGTCTAAGAGTGTAGAAGACTACTACAAAGAGATAGAGGTGGCCGTGATTATAGTAAACATAGAGGAGGACCGAGAGGTAACAATGGTGAGATTCATAGGTGGTTTAAACAAAGAGATTGTTGATATGGTATATTTACAACACTATGTGGAGATGGAGTAATTGCTACATAAGGCCATTAAGGTTGAGAAATAACAAAAATTACAAAAATCAGGTTCGACTTCTAACTCTTCTTAGAAGTCAACTTGGTAAGACAAAGACACCAACTCAGCTTTGAAATCAAAAGGAGATGCGAAGCCAAAGGATTCGGTTGCTGCTTCTAAAGGTAAAACTGAAACTAACTCTTCTCCTAAATCTTGTGATATTAAGCGCTTTAGGTGTCAAAGGCTTAGACATATTTCTTCTCAATGTCCAAACAAAATGGCAATGATCATGTTGGAGAATGGTGATGTAAAGAGTATTGGTTCAAGTGATGATAAAATGACACCATTGGAGGATTGTTATGATGTTGATGTTGAAGAACCTGTGCATATAGGTATGTTGGTCGTAAGGCATGCACTAACTATTCAGTCCAAGGTTGAAAATGAAGGTGAGTAATGTGAGCACATTTTCCATACTCGATGCCACATTAAAAACATGGTTTGTAGCATAATTATTAATAGTGGCAATTGTACTAGAGTTGCTAGTACTTTGTTAGTAGACAATATGAAATTTGATACCTTCAAGCATCCTACACCATATAAGTTGCAATGGTTGAATGAATGTGGAGAAATTAAGGTGGCCAAGCAAGTTTTAGTGTCTTTTTCTATTGGCAACTATATAAATGAAGTTCTTAGTAACGTAGCATCAATGTATGCTGGACACATTTTATTAGGTCATCCATGGCAATTTGATAGGAAGGTTTGACATGATAGGTACACAAACTGTTACTCTTTTGTACTTAATAACCGACCTATTGTACTAACCCTCTTAAACCTTTGTAAGCTCATGAGGATCAGATTAAGATAGCAAGTGAGTATAAAATGAGAGGAAATCAGATTAATGAGCAAGAGGAAAAGAAAAACAAAGAAAAACAACAAATGAGAGAAAAGAAAATGAGTGAGGCCGAGAGGAAAAATCAAGAGAGAGGTGTTCAAGAAAGAGAAAAAAACAAGAAATTAAATAAATTGCTAAAAAAAGAGAGGTTAAGAGTGCTATTTTCGCAAGGCAGCCACTACTTGTACTTATGTACAAGGATGTTTATTTTTCTTCTAATGACTTTAACCCTACTTTACCTAGTGTGGTTATTTCTTTGTTACAAGAGTTTGAGGACCTTTTTCTAGAAGAGATACCACATAGACTACCCCCTTTAAGAGACATTGAACATAAAATAGATTTCATACTCAGGTTTATTATTCCTAACTGACCTGCTTATAGATCCAATCTTGAGGAAATAAAGGAGATACAATGACAAGTTGATGACCAGGTGTAAAAGAGATTTGTGCGAGAAAGTCTTAGCCCATGTTCGGTTCTCGTAATCTTAGTCCCAAAGACAGATGGAACATGGTGCAGGCGTATAGATTGCTAAGCCATAAACAAAATAACAATTAAGTATAGACATGATATCTCTCTATTAGATGATATCTTCATGAATTACATAGCTCATGCTTGTTTTCTAATATTGATTTAAAGAATGGACACTATCAAATTTGTATAAAAGAAGGAGATGAACGGAAAATGGCGTTTAAAACTAAATATGGGTTGTATCAGTGGTTAGTAATGCCTTTTGGTTTAATTAATGCACCTAGTACTTTTATGAGGCTTACGAACCATGTCTTGTGTGCTTTTATTGGAAAGTTTGTGGTAGTTTACTTTGATGATATTTTAGTTTACAATAAGAATTTAAATGATCATGTGGAGCACTTATATGATGTTTTTAGTGTATTAAGAGAGAACCAATTGTATGCTAATCTTAAAAAGTGTACATTTTGCATAGATTCTGTTGTGTTTCTTGGATTTCTTGTTAATTCACAGGGTGTTAGTGTTAATGAAGAGAAGGTAAAGGCAATAAAAGACTGGCCTATGCCTAAGAAGGCGAATGAGGTGAGAAGTTTTCATGGTCTAGCAAGTTTCTATTGAAGGTCTGTTAAAGACTTTAGTTCCATTGCTGCACCTTTGAATGAACTTGTTAAAAGAACGATGTTTTTAAGATGATATGCATGATCGAGCTTTTAATATATTAAAAGATAAGCTAACTAATGCACCTTTATTATATTTGCCTAATTTTGATAAAGCTTTTGAAGTTGAATATGACGCATCTAGAATTGGACTAGGGGTTGTAAGACACTAAAATAATTGCTTATTTTACTAAAAAGCTAAATGGGGCAGCATTGAATTATCCTACTTATGATAAAGAATTATATGCATTAGTAAGAACTCGTCAAACATAGCAACACTACTTGTGGCCAAGGGAATTCATCATTCATTCTGATCATAAGAGTTTAAAGTTCTTAAAATCCCAAGGTAAGCTCAATAAAAAGCACGCCAAGTGGTTAGAGTTTATAGAAATGTTTCCTTATTTCATCAAGTACAAACATGGAAAGGAGAACGTTGTGGTTGATGCATTGTCTAAAAGGTACGCATTACATACTTCTTCACAAACTAAACTACTTGGTTTTGAATTGCTTAAAGAATTATATGCAAATGATTCTGACTTTGACCAGGTGTGAGGTGTTTGTTCTAAGTGTGCGTTTGGTGACTTTTATAGGCATGAAGGATTTCTATTAAAGAAAGATAAATTATTTGTGCCTAACAGTTCTAACTGTGAGTTACTTATTAGGGAGACTCGTGGGGTAGTTTGATGGGGCATTTTGGTGCCTAAAAAACTTTGGATATATTGTAAAAAACATTTTTATTGACCTAAAATGAAATATAATGTGCAATCTATTTGTGACAAGTGTATAACATGTAAGCAAGCAAAGTCTAAAGTGAAACGACAAGGTTTATATACCCCTTGACCTATGCATACTCAACCTTGGATTCATATTTCTATGGATTTTGTCTTACTAAGGTCTCAGAGTGGTAAAGATAGTATATTTGTTGTTATTGATTAGTTTAACAAAATGACTCATTTTATTGCATGTTCTAAAACCAATGATTTACACGCCAAGGTTTGGGATAATATTGAAAGGAAAAAAAAACAATATACAAGACAAGCTAACGAGGGGTGTATAAAATTTGTTTTAGAACCCTAAGATTAGGTGTAGGTCCACATAAGGAAGGAACGATTTTCCACACAAAGGAAGTCCAAATTGCATCCTAGAGGAGATAGACCTTTACAAGTCTTAGAGAGGATCAATGACAATACCTATAAGCTCAATTTGCCAAGCAACTTTGGTAATGTTAGTACTACTTTTAATGTTATTGATTTATCTTCGTTTGATGTAGGTAATTTAAGGACGAATCCTTTCAACGAGGGGTGGAATGATGGGTATCAAGATACTGACCAAATGGCTCCAGATGATGATAGCAAAGTTTTTTTAGATCCATTGCAAGGAATTGGAAGTCCAATAACTAGAGCAAGAACAAAACAAATGAAAGAAGCTTTGCAAGGATTAATCATGGAGATGCAAGAAAAGGAGGTTGTTATTGAAGGTGCTAAGGCATTACTAAGATTAATTACTTATCTTCATGTACAAGATGTTGGACAAGACTTAGTACATGGTGAACCAAGCTTGGAATCCAAGATACAAAGCCATCACGCATGGGTTTGAAGGAAGCCCAATCTATATAATTAAGATTCAATCAACAAGTGGGTTGGTTATGTTGATTTAATTAAGCCCAGGTTTATGTTTTCTGAATGAATAAAGCCTTATTAAGACTTGTTCCTTAATAATTTCATTTATATCTTGATAAATCATATTGGTTCCTTAATTTAGGAGATATCCACATTCAAAACTAATTTGTATCCTCAAATTAAGGATTCCCTTTCTTATTTAGGTCTTTCCTACTTAAGTATGAAATAGGAATATTTAAGAAAGCCCTTTCCTTCTAGGATTAGGATATTATGACGTTTATTTAAAGAGCCATCTTATATATTACAAGATCATCATCTCTATCAATAAAAATTGAATTATTTTTTAGTAAGCTTTGCTTGTTCTTTTGTGTTCTTAGTGGAATACAAATTTGACTTATCAAGGTAGTGATAAACCTTGTGGCATCTTAAGATCGGGGTTTTAAGGATTTAGCTTCCTTAAGGTTCTAACCTAATCGTTCAACTTGTTTTCTAAGATTCTTGGCATACAAAACAAATGGATCGAGAGTTCCTAGGGTAGGTCGCCTAATGGGTTTGTATCACTCCTATTATTCAAAAAGATTATTCTAATCTTTTTAGTGGCTAGGATCTTATTCAAATTTAGTTGATCTTGAATTTGCTTAACAAACTAACTAAACTAACAACTTTATCAATCTCATCTTATGTGACTACTAGATATGTTAGGTAATAACTCTTATCAAAACGTATCTTATATTTTATTCCTAACTTTACCTCTAAATTCATGTAATCATGAGTTTTCTCATTTAAATCCCATAAATTTAGTTAAGTTGGACCCGTTATTATAAAACTAAATATGTTCGACTTAAAGTAGTATTGAGTTTGCTCAACAAGCGTATCAATGAATAGAACTCTAGTTTATTTTTATAATAATATAAGGAAAAAATCATATTCACAATATGTACTTAATATTAATAACGGATTTAATTTTTATACTCTCATAAAAAACACGCTATATGTCATACAATTAAATATACAATTCCTTATGAAAATAAAATCAAATTATAAGCATGAAACATTATTTGATTCTTATTATTGATATAATCCCTATAATCTAAAAATAATATTTTTCAACTCTTTAAAAAATTAAATTAGATTAAACCATTGATTCCTAGATAAATCAAATTCCTATACCAAATAGAGATTTAATTTGATTTTAAAAAATTCAAATTCAATTAGAAATCATTTCAAATAATCTTAACTCCTTTAACAAATTTAATTTAAATTTTCAGTAAATTGCTCTTCTTATTTATTATAATTTAGATTTTTTTTTAAAATTATAAGTAACATATTCTAATCCAACTAGAAAACAATTTCTAACCTAATTAGAAATAACCTTTTTCTTAATTAGAAAACTACTATCTAAAGTCAAAATAAAATTACATTCAAAATTAAATAAAAATAAAATATTTTCAATTTAATTAAGAAAGTTCTTTAAGTTATTTTAGAGATTAATTTCTCAATTAATTGGAAAATAATTCCTTAATAAATTAGTGAACTATTTTTAAAATATCAAAGAAAGCTTAATTTTCTTAATTAATAAATAAGAATATTATCATATGGCCTCTTCTACCCCCTATGATCTTCATTTTTAGACTGTGTCGTGGTGGGCAAAAACTAGAGTTAAGGTGGTAGGCAGTTTCAAACCCTTGCCTCTCCCACTGGGTTGCTTACTGAGCCTAGCTATAGGCTGTCGATGAAGCCTAACGTTCTTTTATCTTCCTCAATTCTGGGTACAAATAGACCAAAGACCAGTCTTGAAGAAGCTGCTTTGTTAGGCTCCTCCCGTTCAAATTTAATAAAAAATAAATCATTTAATTAAATAAGAAACTTGTTATTCAAATTATTAAAAAACAATTCCCTAAACAAAATAGAATAATAACCCTCTAAAATAATAAAATTATTTTATTTCAAATAAATTGAGATAAATAGTTTAATTATATAAACTTTTCTTAATTACTTAAGAAAATTTTGTTAATTTTAAAAGAGTCATATTAATTACTAATTCTAATTTGATTCAAATTCAATTAATTTAATTTACAAAAAATAATTTTCTAAAATAGTAATTAGCAATTAATTCAACTATTAATCTTATTCTAATTAGAAAATAATTAATTTAATATTGAAACTAAGATCTTATCTTAGTTAATTTAATCTTATTGGACTAATCATATCTAATATAATCTAGTAATGAAAATATCTCTTTAAAATAAATTTTGCTTGATTCTAATTATTAATTTCATAACTAATTCAATTTAATAATTCAACTCTTGAAAATTATACTAATTCAATTTAATAATTCCACTTCTATTTTTCTGTTGTAGTTTTTAGTTTTAGTTTTTGTTTTTAGTTTCTATTTTTTTAAATAAAAACAAAAACTTGTTTGGTTGTTAATATGAATGTAGTTATATTTTTATTATTGATGATAACTACATATTAGATAAAGCTTAAGGATAAATTTTCTTAATTAATTACATTTATTTTAATCTCTTATATAATATTTATTAATAAATTATCAATAAATTATTTTATTTTTAAAAATAATTTAAAATTAAATTTTATTTTAAATATAATTTAGTTATTTAATCAAAATTTATTTGAAATTTATATATTTTGAAGATATTCTAAATTGATTATATTTATTAATAATTATTTAAATTCACCTTCACCAAACTATAAGCCATTATTTGTCCAGAGATGCTTTATTTTTCTACCTATCTATTTTTCAACTAGCGCCTTCCATTGTTTGAAAATGGTAAACACGTTATTCATGTGTTTCAGAAAATATGCCCTTACCTTCCTGGAATAATCATTAATGAAGGTAAGCATAAACTAGACATCACCTTTTGAAGAGACATATGCAGGCCCCAAAGATCAGAGTGAATGTAGTCTAGAGTGCCTTTCGTCTTGTGAACAACAGTTAAAAAACTGACTCTGTTTCTGCTTGCTGAATACACAATGTTTATAAAAATTTAATTTTGACACTTTTTGGTTATAAAGAAGAACTCTTTCACTCATATGTCCCAGCTTTATATGTCATAATTTAGTAACATTTGATTCTGACATAACTGACATGGTCACATCATATGCCTTCCATAACAAACGTTCCTTGTAGCATGTACAATTTGCCAATTTGAAAAGCCTTCATCATAATTAGGGCACCTCTAAATACTTTGAGAACTCCACCTCCACTGGTGTAACTGTAGCCTTTTGAATCCAAAGTACTT
Organism: Erythroxylum coriaceum; assembly: GCA_026874005.2. NCBI lineage: Eukaryota > Viridiplantae > Streptophyta > Magnoliopsida > Malpighiales > Erythroxylaceae > Erythroxylum > Erythroxylum coriaceum. Next base: position 8,833,598 of record JANQAP020000100.1, read on the forward strand.
AAAGAGATGAGATTTCTCTTTAAGTTTGGGACATGGCGAACATCTGTCAACATTCTTATTACACCATCAAACATTTTTAATTTGATAGTGCCTACACTAACCACTTTACAAGCTTGATTGTTGCCCATTAATATAACTCCACCATTAATTGAATCATTGTTAGACCCCAAATCTTTCTTAGAATTTAGTCTATTAATTTAACAAGCATGAAAAGAAATTAGAATTTTTAGATTAGAATCTGTTGGAGTTTAGTCATGAATATATGTTATTTACATGTGTTTGCATAAATTAAATAGAGATGTTAGAACTAAGTTAGTGTGTAACAGATATAAGAGGTTAAGGGGTCAAATAGCCATTAAATTAAATGTGGAAGGGTAAATTTGGAAGGACCAAAAGTGGTCTTAAATAATAAAAAAAGAAATGAGAAAGAGGAAGTGAAGAGTGTGTGAAACGTGTTAGAGAAGCAAGAAAAGAAAAGAAAAGAAAAATGTAGAAGGAACTAGAAGAAGAGAAGGAGAAAATGAACCAGAAAAGAAGAAGAAGGAAAGAAAGAAAAAGGAGAAAGAAGAAGAAGGAGTAGTTTCAGCTGAGTCTTAGGTAACTTTCATCTTTTCTTCTTACTTTGGTAGCAAAAGGAACTAAAGAAAAAGGAGTTTCTTATGTTGAAAATAAAGGAGAAAGGAGAGGACCAAGAAATTTATTTGTTTTTTATTATTAAAGCTTTATGAATTTTCTATTTGTATAATTGGTTGAATGAAAACTTGTTTGTCTAAAGGAAATCAAGAAAATCCAAGGCAAGAACAAGAGGAAACGCAAACTTGAGTTTGGATTTACAATCAATTAGGTGGGTAGTATGTTTATAGTTATTGTGTTGATGGGCTAATTTCTTGCTTGGTTGCATGCTTAACTACTTGACTTTGAATTGTTACGATTGTTGGAAAATGCCTTGAAAGATGTTACTATTATTTTCATGTTATGCCTTGAAAGATGTTACTGTTTTTGGTATTAATAAAAAGAGGAAAAAGCATAAGAAGCATGAAAGTATGAGTATGTGATGAAATAAATTGAGCATTGGAATTTGTTTGTCTTTGGGCAAGAGAGATATCATTTCGTTCGTCACGTGCACATTGACTCAAAGCCTTCTCACGACTGCCCACTTGTGGCACATGAGCTCCTAAGAAAAGAACTCATTTTTTCATGGTGTAAACTTCGATTTCTCCATTTCATTCCACGGGACTCTCTCAAATCATTATGTTTGTGCATTTCATCTTGATATGTTGAGCATAATACAATCTTGAATGTTATGTTGAAGGTTAAATATACATGATATGATTTATGTGATAACATTTTTTTCTGTGAGTACTTTGATTTAGAAATGTAGATAATGTAATTGTTAGATTAAATATATATATATATATATATATGCTTGATTGTGTGTAGCTCGTTACCAATGGCTATAAACGTATTAGCTACTGAGCTTCACAGCTCAACCTATTATTTTTCACTCCTCAGGTGCAGAATGAGAAGATAATTGATTCTTGCAAGCTTTGGCAAACTCCAAGATATCTAATTTTTGTAACTAGGATAGTTCGACTATATTTTGGTAGCTTTATAAGCATATCAAGCATGAGGATTCATTTATATTTTGTATTACGCTATTATTGTGACCTTGATATGTAACTAAAGATGTGTACAAACTCTGTTTTGATTTAGAAATGAAGGTAAGAGTTTAAGAATTTCCTTTCTTTACATGTTCAAAGTTATCGTTTGTGTTGGGTTGTTAATTGGGTTATTAATTGTTGTTAGAAATGGAATAGTATGTTGTTAGATGGCCCTAGATAGATTTAAAATAAATTGTTATATTGGAAATCATGTAAGTACACTTAGTGCTTGTTAGATCCAGGATTTCTTTTTGGAATATGTAGAAAGCTCATAATAGGCGAAAGAAGAGAAAGGGGATTCAGTTGTAGCATTATTCCCTGATAGAATTTGTGTTTTGATTTTAACGAACAAACTGTATTGATGTATGTTGAATCAGATAAAGTTGTCTTCATAAAAGTTGTAGTTTATCTTCTTAGCTTTCAAATGGTATAGAGTTTGTAATTTTTGGACATCAGAATTGAGAGATATGATTTTTGCAAGTTAGAGAGTCAGAAACCTTCCATAAGGGTGCATGATCGTGCACTAGTACGATCATGACATACCCCAAATTTATCAGAGGTCGTAACAGACATGGGAGTGCACGATCGTGTTTGTGCACAATGGTGACTGAAGAATTTTTAAAAATTTGGTTAAACGCGGGCACTTGATCTTTACCTAGCCCTCTCATAATGTAGCCATGAAATAAGTTTCGAGACCCGGGCCCAACATTTTTGGTATCAGAGCTCACAATTTTTAAGGATTCCTAGGTTTAGAATATGTTATGATATGAATTATTATGATATGTGATTAATTGTTTGCATTGTTGAATTGATTGACTACATTGAGTGACATGCATCTCATGCATACAAGTAGGAAAAAAGATTAAAATGAAATGTAGGCTAAATGTTAATGTTTAAATTGAAAGAGTAAGATGCCACCTCGTAGAAGAACACGAGGAGTCTTGCAAGGATCTGCTGCACTTGATCCTTCACCAAGAGGAGGGGACTGATGAGTCCAGAGCCCTAGGAAATGCTGAGGCTTCTGTAGGGCATGATGGTGAGCCCTTTCAATCACAAATGCCTGAGTCACCTCTTCCTCAGGAGCAACTGCCTAATCCCTTAAACCCTAAACTGTTCCAAGCATTTGCTCAGGCTTTTGTCTAGGTCATGGGCTAGATGTCACAAACTTCAACTCCAACCCCAGCTAAGAAAGTGAAGCAATTTGATAAGCTTAGGAAGTATAGGGCAGTGGATTTTTATAAAACAACTGATCCAAAAGAAGATGAAACATGGTTGAGGAAGACAGAAAGGATATTGGAACAAATGGACTGTAAGGATGATGAAAAGATTATATATGCTACAAGCTTGCTACAGGGAGATGCCCTGCATTGGTGGGAAAGTGTATCAGGGAGTCAGATAAAACCACCAGTGTTGATATGGAAAGACTTCCTAGCTACTTATGGAAAGAAATATTTGTCTAAGGTGTATATCCAGTAGAAGCAAAGGGAGTTTCTGAGTCTCACCCAGAGGGAGATGACGGTGAATGAATATGAGCTTAAATTTACACAATTGTCCAAATATACAGCTGAGCTGCTGATCAGCGAAGTGGCTAAGTGTTGTAAGTTTCAAACAGGGATGCATTTAGCCATCAAAGAAAAAGTGGTGGCGCAAAATTTATGTGACTTCTAACAGCTGGTAGAAGCTGCGTTAAGGGTTAAGAATGTAGAGAATATAAAGAGCACAGTGAACAGAAAGAGGAAAGGAAAAGAACAGTTCAGGAGGGGAGGTAGTACTTCTATACCAGAGAGGAGTGCCAGGACTTTCTCCACACAGTCTGAGAAGAGGAGCAGTGGACCAAGCAGGCCCAAATAGATGAGAACTATCTCTCAACAAGCCTCAATGGTTGGAGGCAGCAGAAGAGGAGAGGGGGATAGGCCATCTATTCCAAAATGCGACCATTGTGGCAAATTCCATAAGAGGGAGTGCTATAGGCTAAGTGGAGCTTGTTTTAACATTGGAGAAAAGGGGCACATGGCTAAAGAGTGCCCACAGTATGCAAAAAGGGAGGGAACTCAGATGCAAGCTTCAAAAAAGGCTGAGACTATGGGAGTTAAGACTACAACTGAAGTGGGAAGTTCTAGTGCGGCCAAGAAAGTGGATCCTTTAGGAAGATCGAGGGGGCAAGCACCAGCTAGGGTGTTTGCAATGACGAGAGAGGAAGCAGAAGCAACTCCAAAGATCATGACTGGTATGGTTAAATCGTTTAATAATGATATTATTGTTTTAATTGATCCGAGGTCTACCCACTCATTTATTTCGTCAAGTATGATTATGCATGGTAGAAGTTTGAGTCCATTAAATAGTCCTTTGATGGTTAGTACCCTAATTGGCTAGTATATCATTATTAGTCAAGTTTGTAGAGATTATGAAATATACATTGGTGGAGTAAAATTAGTAGTGGATTTAATGCCATTGAAGATGGGGGGATTAGATATGATTTTGGGCATGGATACTTTAGAAAAATATAATGCCAATTTGAAATGCAAACAGAAGACAGTAAAGTTTGAGTTGGATAAAGAAGAAAAGGTGGTGTTTGTGGGAGACAGGAAAGTAAGCCCACCTATAATTATTTTGGCTCTAATAGTAGAGAAAATGATGAGGAAAGGATGTGAAGCATTCTTGGCATATGTGGTAGACACGAAGGTAGATAGATGAAAATTAGAAGATATTCCTGTGGTCATGGAATTTCCAAATATCTTTCCAGAGGAATTATCAGGACTACCACCACCTAGAGAGATTAAGTTTACCATAGAGCTTCTTCCAGGCATTGCACCAATGTCAATTCCACCTTATAAAATGGCTACGGTAGAATCGAAGGAGCTTAAAGAGCAGTTACAAGAGCTGTTGGAGAAAGGTTATATTAGGCCTAGCTTTTCACCTTAAGGAGCTCCAGTTCTTTTTATGAAGAAGAAAGATGGATCTTTGAGGATGTGTGTGGATTACAGGAAGGGCAATCATGTCACCATTAAGAATAGATATTCCCTCCCAATCATAGATGATTTGTTTGATTAATTGCAAGGGGTAAAAGTCTTCTCCAAGATAGAATTAAGATCTGGTTACCACCAATTGAGAATAAAGGAGTCTGATGTGCCAAAGACTACCTTTAGAACACGATATGGGCATTTTGAGTTCTTAGTTATGCCCTTTGGATTAACTAATGCCACTATAGTCTTCATGGACTTAATGAATAAAGTCTTCAAGCCTTTTTTAGACCAATTTATCATAGTATTTATTGATGATATATTGGTTTATTCCAAGAGTGAAAAGGAGCATGAAGAGCACTTAAGGATTGCCTTGGAGACATTGAGGAAGAAAGAGTTGTATACCAAATTCAATAAATGTGAATTTTAGCTAAAGGAAGTGGTGTTTCTTGGACATGTAATTTTCAAAAAAAGGGGTACATATGGATCCAAGGAAAATAGAAGCTGTAGTTAAATGGGAAGCACCAAAAAATGTAGCAAAAGTGAGGAGTTTCTTGGGTTTAACTGGTTATTATAAAAGATTTGTAGAAGACTTTTCCATGATAGCAGCCCCACTCACCAAATTGACAAGTAAGGGTCAGAAGTTTGTGTGGACAGAAGAATGTCAGATGAGCTTTGAGGAATTGAAAAATAGGCTCACAATTACACCAACTCTGACCTTACCTTCTATTAATGATGGATATATAGTATATAGTGATGCCTCAAGGAAGGGATTGGGGTGTGTGTTGATGCAAGGAGATAAAGTGATTGCCTATGCTTCCAAGCAATTAAAACCCTATGAGATGAATTATGTCACACATGACTTGGAGTTGGCTATCATAATTTTTACATTGAAAATATGGAGACATTATTATATGGAGTCACCACTAAGGTATTTACAGACCATAAGAGTCTTAAATATTTGATGAGCTAAAAATAGTTAAATATAAGGTAAAGAAGGTGGTTAGAACTACTGAAGGATTATGACTTGATGATAGACTACCATCCGGAGAAAGCTAACATAGTAGCGAATGCACTGAGTAGAAAATCTACTATGGCACATGTGGAGACAGTATACCTTCCTTTGTTGAAGGAATTAGCCAAACTTAAGGTGATGTTGAGGCAGGTCGAATCTGGTTGTATATTGGCTAATTTTAGAATAAGGTCAATGTTGAAGGAGGAGATTAAGGAATTACGGGAGCAAAATGAGTACTTGAGCAAGCTCAGAAAAGAAATTAAAAATGGTAAGCCCTCTGAAATAGAGATAAGAGATGATGGATTGATGGTGGTAGGTAACATACTATGTATTCCAGACATGCAAGAGTTAAAAGATGAAATTCTTGATGAGGCACACAATGCTTCGTATGCAATGCACCCAAGGAGTACAAGAATGTATAAAGATTTAAAAGAGCACTTTTGGTGGAGAGGAATGAAAAAAGATGTTGCAGAGTATGCTAGAAAATGCTTGGTGTGCCAACAAGTTAAAGCAGCACATCAAGCACCTACCGGTAAGCTTAAACCTTTGCTTATTCCTGAATGGAAGTGGGAGAAGATTATAATGGATTTCTTGATGGGATTGCTAAGGACCAGCAGGAAGCATGACGCAATATGGGTGATTGTCAATAGGCTAACCAAGTTAGCACATTTCCTACCAATTAAACAAATAGATTCATTAAATGCCTTGGCCAAGAAATATATAGATAAAATAATCAGACTTCATGGAATTCCAAGTTCTATAGTCTCAGATAGAGATCCCAAATTCACCTTCAGATTTTGGTAAATTTGGAAGGACTAAAAGTGGTCTTAAATAATAAGAAAAGAAATGAGAAAGAGGAAGTGAAGAGTGCATAAAACGTGTTGGAGAAGCAAGAAAAGAAAAGAAAAATGTAGAAGGAACTAAAAGAATAGAAGGAGAAAACAAACCAGAAAAGAAGAAGAAGGAAAGAAAGAAAAAGGAGAAAGAAAAAGAAGGAGTAGTTTCAACTGAGTCTTCAGTAACTTTCATCTTTTCTTCTTGTTTTGGTAGTAAAAGGAACTAGAGAAAAAGGAGTTTCTTATGTTAGAAATAAAGGGATAAAGGATGGGACCAAGAAACTTATTTGTTTTTTATTATTAAAGCCTTATGGATTTTCTATTTATATAATTGGTTGAATGAAAACTTGTTTGCGTTATTGTGTTGATGGGCTGATTTTTTGCTTGTTTGCATGCTTAAATGCTTGACTTTGAATTGCTACGATTGTTGGAAAATGCCTTGAAAGATGTTACTGTTATTTTCACGTTATGCCTTGAAAGATGTTACTATTTTTTTGTATTAGTGAAAAGAGGAAAAAGCATAAGATGTATGAAAGTATGAGTATCTGATGAAATGAATTGAGCATTGGAATTTACTTGTGTTTGGGCAAGAGAGATATCATTTCGTTCATCACATGCACGTTGACTCAAAGTCTTCTCCCGACTGCCTGCTTGTGGCACATGAGCTCCTAAGAAACAGACTCATTTTGTTCATGGTGTAAACTTCGATTTTTCCATTTCGTTCCATAGGACTTTCTCAAGCCATTATGTTTGTGCATTTCATTTTGATATGTTGAGCATGATACACTCTTGAGTGTTATGTTGAAGGTTAAATATACATGATATGATTTACGTGATAACATTTTTTTCCTGTGAGTGCTTTGAGCTATAATTGTAGATAATGTAATTGCTAGATTATATATATATATATGCTTGATTGTGTGTAGCTCGTTACCAATGATTATAAACGTATTAGCCATTGAACTTCGCAGCTCAACCCATTATTTTTCACTCCTTAGATGCAGAACGAGAAGATAATTGATTCTTACAAGCTTTGGCAAACTCCAAGATATCTACTTTTTGTAACTAAGTTAGTTCAACTATATTTTGGTAGCTGTATAAGTGTATCAAACATGAGCATTCATTTATATTTTTTATTATGCTATTATTGTGACTTTGATATGTAACTGAAGCTGTGTACAAACTCTGTTTTAATTTAGTAATGAAGGTAAGAGTTTAAGAATTTCCTTTCTGTACATGTTCAAAGCTATCGTTTGTGTTGGGTTGTTAATTGTTGCTGGAAATGGAATAGTATGTTGTTAGATGGCCCTAGATAGATTTAAAATAAATTGTTATATTGGAAGTCATGTAAATACACTTAGTGCTTGTTGGATCTGGGTTTTCTTTTGGAATATGTAAAAAGCTCATAATAGGTGAAAGAAGAGAAAGGGGATTCAGTTGTAGCATTATTCCCTGACAAAATTTGTTTCCTGATTTCAACAAATAAACTGTATTAATGTAGGTTGAATCAGACAAAGTTGTCTTCATAAAAGTTATAGCTTATCTTCCTAGATTTCAAATGGTATGAAGTTTGTAATTTTTGGACATCAAATTAAGAGATATGATTTTTACAAGTTAGAGTGTCAGAACCTTTCCACAGGGGTGCACGATTGTACACTAGCATGATCGTGGCAGACATGGGACTGCATGATCATGCTTGTGCACGAGGGTGACTGACGAATTTGTAAAAATTTGGTTAAACATGGGCATTTAAGTGATTCCAACCTTCTTTTCACTTAGATCTTCACCCAGCCATCTAGTAATGTACCCATGAAATAAGTTTCGAGACCCGAGCCTAACAATCATAGGTGGAACCAGTCTTTTTTGTGACACTTATAAAATAAGTAGGCAATGTCAAGGATCCATTCATCTCATGGTCCAGATCCTTCTTCACTCACTAAAAGAACATGAGAGACTCTCAACTATAAATAATAGTCTCTCAAAAATGCTTATAAGATGGAGGTAAGGAGTGGAGCAATACGAGAGCTTAGTCTTTTAGATCATACTTGATGTCCATATTCTCGAGATCTATGAGAATTGAATAAAAATCAACATGTGATTTGATTGAACCACCTTCTACTATACGGAGCATGTGTAAGCGTTGTTTTGTAGCCAACTTGCTAGTGAGACTCTTTGTCATATATAAAGATTCCAATTTGTATCATAATGAAGCAGTTGTCTTCTCGTGGATAACCTCATATGAGACTTCATTTGAAAGGCTTAAGTGAATGGCAACCATGGCTTTTTCATCCATCTTTAGCTTTTTGGTGTTAGTTAATTCGCTTGGTATTTCACACTTTCCCAACAAGGCCTTCTGCATACCATTTTGCATCAAGACTCTATACATCTTGACTTTCCGCAAAGCAAAGTTGGTATTGTAGTCAAACTTCTCAAAATCAAATCTTATTGTTGCCATCTTCTAATCACAAGCTTTGATACCAATTTGTTACAACGAGTGTAGGATTTTCAAAGATTGTTGGCACCATCTCCCTTCTTTTGTCAATGGTTGGTAACCATGCAAATCTATATATGAGTGCTAAAGATTTGTTTTGACAAATTGTACACTCTTTTTGCCTATATATGGAAAGCCATTGTATTCATGAAACAGAGACAAAGAGAGTGAAAAACAAAAGGCGCAGAGAGAGTTTGAGTGAAAGACAAGAGGTCATTTTGTTATGCCATTTGTGAGTTATTTTAAGAGAAAATACGAGAGTATTATATGTGAGTTTTGGATGTAACTGGGTTAAAAGGTTGAGAGAAAAATATTGAGTATTTTGTAATTTTCCCATTTTTCCATTAGTGAAATTTTATTTGATTATCTTCACCTATGGACGTAACCATTTTAAAGGGGTGAATCGAATAAATTTCTTGTGTCTTATTTTTTTCCACATATTTCCCTATTTGTTATTCAATTACTCTATTTAAATTTCTCAAAAAAAATCTATAATCCTACACTCGTCGCAACATGTAGTGTATCTGTTGGTACCGTCAGTACAAAAATTGACACCGAACAAAAAAGTTTCGTACCGAACTCTGGTACTTGTTGGTACTGGTTCTTTGGGTTGATATCGAGTGGTAATTAAAATACCGATCAAATATCAGTTAAATATTGGTCAAAATTATAAATTTGAAAAACATTTAGGCTAAATTTAAAAAATTTGAAATTTCTCCTCTGTAAAATAATAACAATAATTACTTAGACATAACAAGGAATATGATTAAATTATTTATAACTTATTTAACAAATAATAAAAATATAGAAAAGAATATATTAAATAAATTTTATATATTAAATTTATACAAAGTGATTGTAGAATACATAACTAAATATATTAGTTAATACAATCAAATTTAATATTTTTAAAATTTTATTTATTTTATATTGATAATATATGTACGTTTCTAATATATACATGTAAAAATATATTAATAACTTTTGAAATTAAATTTATTTTAATTTATAAAAATGTGAAAATTTTATTAAAGATTAAAAATATTTATTATATCAAATTTATATTAGTATGAGTTTTTAAGATATGATTGAAGGAAACTAAAAAATTGTATAATATAATATATTAATGATTTATTTTGTAATTTTATAAAATTTAGAAATTATTGTATAATTTTATAAATTATTCAAAACGGTATTAGGTATTGATCAGTATCGGTATCGTATTGTACCATAATCAAATTTAATACCAAATTTGAGTACGATATTCATAATATTGTTTTAAATTATAAACTATAAACAATAAATTTAAAATTTAAAATTTAAAAAGTTAATTAATTTTCAGAGTTTAAATCGTACAAGAAAGAGAGCTTTTTTTGTGCATCTCATCCCCTTGATAAGTGCGTAATTGATTATGAAATGATTCCATAACACTTAGGAATTATTGACATGAAATTGCTTAAGATACTTACTTTGACTCATATGTGATTTTAGGCACGATTCGGAAGCAAAAGAGTTCAAGTGAGTCGAAAGCACAATATTTAGGGTCATTTTCCAAAGATCCAAATTCACTTGTCTTTATGGATCAAGAAGAAGAAGATTAGAGCAAAAGAATGGATAAAACATAAAAGAATGGAGGGTGAAGCTTGCTCACAACCTGCTGGAATTATTGCACAACCATGAGCATCACTCATGGTTGCGTATAGATTTGCATGGGCATGAGATACTCTCACGCCCATGTAAGATATGGACATGAATTTAAATGTGGGCTAAAGTAAAAGGTGAGCTGAAGCAACATGAGTGCAGTGTGTGACATGAAGAGGGGCTAGAAAAATAAAAAAGTGCGTAAGGACATTGGACAACATGAATGAAAACGTTAAAGAGGAACAACTGTAAAAGGAGTGAGGAGAAGAGGGGCGCCTAAAACAAAAAGAGTGGCGTGAGAAGAGTTGCAAAAGAGAGTTGCGAGAGAAGAGTAGAGGCTTGAATAGTGGAGATGGACCAACATCTTTATTTGTCAAATCAGTGAATAGTGAGGAAGAGAAGCTTGCGGCAGTGAAGAAGGAGCTAAAAGGGGTTTCGGTTGGGGATGATTTGCACGGGGCTAAAGCATTTTCTTGAGAGACCCATAAAGGGCTAAACGTTCCGACGTCAATTCGGAGGTGACATCGATGCCGATGATCCAGGATAAGTGTACTTTTTATTGTTTTGTTGTTTCTTTCTCTCAGTAGAAATTGATTATGTTTTCTTGTATGAATTGATTGGGCATTTGAATGATGATGCTTTTGGTGTTCTATTGAATCGTTTTTTATAAGAACCCATTGCTAGAATCGAATGCAATATATAATTGTTGTATTGCCGATTCATGTGTAGCAACTAATGATTCCGAATCATTAGAGATAATATAACATAAGTTAAATAATCTGAGCTTGTGTGATTATTACTTAGATTGGTCTATTTTTCTGATTTGTAAGGTGATTGTCAGGATAAACTTAGAAAACTTACTCTAAATTTTCTGATAGCTGGGGTTAATTAATGAGCTTCGTGATTAACTAGGATCTAAGGAAAATTTGGGATTAATAGAGCTTGTTTTTAATCTACGACCGATAATTATTAAGAGAGAAAAAACAACAAATCAATGAATTATGCTTAATTAGGGTATAGGTCGAGATTGAACCAAAGAACCAGATCCCTACTGAATTCCCCAATTTTATCATTTTTCGTATGTTTTCTTTAATTTGTTTTCATTAGGTTTATTTTATTTTATTTGCTTATTAAATCCAAAACCCCAATTACCTAAACATCAATTAATTTCATTTCATAAGCTAATCGAACAATCCCTATGGGATCGACCTAGCCTCATTACTGCTACAGTAGTAGTCTAGTTATTTTATTTTGACTAGTGTTACGACACGCCAGTCAATTTTAGCGTCGTTGCCAAGAAGTGCAGTGTTTAGTTTTTGTTATTGATTTTAATTGGTGTTTTGTATATATTTGTTCGTAATTGGTTTCTTTTCAGTTATTTCATAATCTTTTTATTTTTTGTTTCGTTTTTATGAAAAAATTTAAAAATTAAATTTGACATAGATGGGAGTAATTTTTTCTTTAATTCATATTCTCAATCCTATAACAATTTTTGGACTGATCAACCTAACTTTTGTTATGGATGGAATAATCAGCTGAATTACTTCCATGATAGTTTGTAGGAAGCATAGCAATTCCTGTACATACCAAAAGCTTCCTATCAAGACTCAGGTATATCATTGGAAGAATTAGTTAATGTATATGTTGCTAACACTTTGCAATTCCAACAGGAAATAAGTTTCAGAATCCAAAACTTAACAAGCCAGGTGGATCAATTGATGGAAGCTATCAACTGCTTAGCATCACAAAGCAAAGAAACGCAACCATATCAACCTGAGGAGTACCCGATGGATATTAGTGTGGAAACCTTACAGAGTAAAGAAGAGCTTGAAAATCTTGAGTGTAGTACTCAAGGAATTGCTTGTGAAGAAGAAGAAATTGAGAAGGTGCTCGAAGCCGAAAAGGACATATCATTTGGCTCAGAGGTAAGTACTGAGTCCATGATTATTTTTTAAACTAACTCTTCATCTTTACATAGCAGATTGAAGGGACTAAACGAGGAAGAAAAAGTTGAAGAGATGTTCAAAATATTTCCCGAGTGCATGGACTCAATCGAGATTAAAAGTCTGAGGATTGGGAAAGAGCTAAATGGGAAGGACTATCACCCTATCCTGAAGAATCTCACATTGAAGAATCGTATGTGCCATCAAAAGATCATAATTTTGTCACGTGAGAAGGGGTCAAGCTAGCGACCCTAAACAAAGACACTTTTTGGGAGGCAACCCAAAGAAAGTAAATTTCTTTGTTTTAAAGTTTTCACATTTATTCTTTTATATGCATGTGTGTTTCTTTGTTGGTTTATTTTGGCTCGTTTTTAAGTTTTCAATCAAAATGAGAGAAAGAATAAAACATACAAAGAAACATTTTCTCATTTTCTATTGTTTTTAGGACTATATAGTCATGATTAGAGAATGAGTTTACTAGAGAATTTCATGGCATCTTTAGCATGTATTTTTATTCTTGTGATTGATCGATAAGCATTATCTTTAGAAGAGTAATGACTAGTGGTAGACAAAGTTGTTGAGATTTTAAGCCTTATTTGACTGACACATTCATATCAGTCTTTTGGTAATATGTGACATTCATGACATGTACATCCTGATTTTTCCTTGAATTTCTATTCAAGACCACATTTTTGTCACATTAACATGGATTTGATTAGGCATTCTTTGTTTTTCTGAACTACATTAGCCAAATAGCCTACCCATTATATGATTTTTCCCTTGTTAAGCTTCCTTTGAGCCTTATTAGCCCTTCTTTTTGTATCTACCATATTACATGTTTTATACTTAACCAAATGTCCTACCTTAGCCATAAAGCTAGTGGAACATTTGTGATTGTTGAGTTTATGGAAGTATAAAATTCTAAGTGTGAGGGTGTACATATGTGTGGGTTGGTTATAATATTGGGACGTTATTTTATGCCTTATCATTGAAATTCCTGTGTTGATGTAGTTTATTTTAATTTTTATAAGAGAAAAGAAAAGAAAGGAAAAGAAAGAAAGAAAAAAGAAAAAAGAAAAAAGAAAAAGAAAGAAAAATAAAAATTGTTTAAATAAATGTATCAAGGAGGAAGTGCATATGTGGTTGGCAAGTTATTCATACTTAATGCATCCTCCTAAAGTTGTAATGAATGTGTTATTGGAGTATGTTGAATATGAGGTAGATGTTGGCTTGGAAGGTTAACTTTTTTGTGGTTTCAATGTATTGTCATCAATTGTATGAGTGATGCCTTCAGATTGGTATATGCTTTATGTGGTTTGTGTGTAAGAGCTGAATTGGGTTGTGAAATATAAATGTTGCATTTGTCATAACTGACGGTACCCAATTTTTTATGAGTGTTAACTTGTGCACTTAGTGGTATAATTGAGTGGTGCTTTTGTTTCACTAGCTTTGATGGCTTTCATACGACTTGACCCAATACATCTCACTTTATCTTTACACATATTACAACCTTGAAAAGTCCTTTGATTTATGATTTTGCATGTGAACATTAATGGTGCAGAAACGAAATGATATGCAAAGTTATGGATTGTGATCATGAATGGTGTTGAGAGTACCTATAGACATATCTTGTTTAAACACATTTTCCAAGTCTACCATTAGATTGCTCGGTTTTTAAAGTTATTGAATGCCGATTGATCATAAGTAGAAGTGTTAAATGTTAAATTCTTACTATGATTTTTTAAAATCATTCATTTTTGTTTATGATTATGTACTCATGGAATATATGGGAAATGAGTAAATTTTTTAGGTTGGTGAGCTTAATTTTAATGTTTTGCCTGAGGACAGCCAAAAGCTAAGTGTGTGGGAAATCGATAAGTGCATAACTGAATATGAAATGATTCCATAACACTTAGCGATTATTGACATAAAATTGCTTCAGATACTCACTTTGACTCATTTGTGATTTTAGGCATGATTTGGAAGCAGAGAAGTTCAAATGAGTCGAAAGCATTATATTTAGGGTCGTTTTCTAAATATCTACATTCACTTGTCTTCATGGATCAAGAGGAAGAAGATTAGAGTAAAAGAATGGATAAAGCATAAAAGAATGGAAGGTGAAGCATGCTCACAACTGCTAGAATTATTGTACAACTATGAGCATCACTCACGATTGTGCATAGATTTGCATGGGCATAAGACACTCTCATGCCCAATCAAGATATGGACATGAATTTAAATGTGGGTTGAAGTAAGAGGTGAGGCAACGTGAGTGCAGTGTGTGACATAAAGAGGGGCTGAAAAAATAAAGAAGTGTGTGAGGACATTGGACAACATAAATGAAAACGTTAAAGAGGGACAGCTGTAAAAGGAGTGAGGAGAAGAGGGCTGGCGGCTGAAACAAAAAGAGTGGCATGAGAAGAGCTGCGAAAGAGAGCTGCGAGAGAAGAGTAGATGCTTGACTAGTAGAGATGGATCAACATTTTTATTTGTCAAATCAGTGAATAGTGAGGAAGAGAAGCTTGTGGCAGTGAAGAAGGAGCTAAAAGGGGTTTCAGTTGGGGATGATTTTCACAAGGCTGAAGCATTTTCATAGGAGACCCATGAAGGATTAGATGTCCCGATGCTGGTTCAGAGGTGACATTGACGCCGACTGTTGGACCCCAAAATTTTTCTTAGAAAATTTCAAGTAGTACATGAGAAGGGTGGATAGATTCATGTTTTGTTTTGGTGATTTTGGTAGTGAG
>JANQAP020000100.1:8855247-8865403 GCA_026874005.2 Erythroxylum coriaceum
ACTACTATTTATGCTTACATGTTCTTTCTGCATTTTCTTTCTTCTGTGGTTACTTTTTGACTTAACTAACATTCAGAATTCTCTTATCTATTCTCTCCACTGTGAACCCTTTTCATGCAGATATATGCATATCCAACATGCACATGCTTATCTGTGCGGTGAAGTAGCATCACAGTGACTTACTTGCTTCACAGGTACTTCAACACTGAAAGTGGAGGTTAACACCACAGAAAGCTGCTAAAGTACTATTTGGTGATGAAGGTCAAGGGAGAGAGTCGCGATGTGAAGTGTTTCAGTGAAGAATGAGAACTCTAGTAGATTCTTCCTAATTTAAACAATATAATACGTGAGTCCATTCTATGCTCTTCACGTGTACTATTTATCACCATTGATTCACCATTTGTCATAATGACAATTTGTCACACTTACTTGACCCGAAAATGCCAAATGGAAGCATATATAATTGTATGGATGTGCCAAACCGTATGTCATAACTTATGTCTACATTTATCTAGCTTAAGTCATATAAATATCTCACAATTATGTGTTCTAACCGTATATAAAGGTGACGGGATGTTACACAAATATTTGTTCAACCTACAAACCAAGTTCTCTTTCCCTTTTTCTTCAAAACCTTCTGGCTGGAGCATATAAATTTCTTCTTCAAGATCTCCATGAAGAAATGCAGTTTTCACATCTAACTGCTCAAGATGCAAGTCAAATATAGCACACATTGCTAGAACTACTTGAACTGTAGTGAGTTGAACCGCAAGAGAAAATATTTCATTGAAGTCAATTCTTTCCTTCTGAGCATATCCTTTTACCACCAATCTAGCATGATATCGCCCTACTTGATAATCACCACTCCATTTGATCTTGTAAACTCATTTATTGCCAATAGGCTTTCTTCCTTGTAGTAGTGATACTAGCTCCCATGTCTTATTCTTATGAGCTTCAATTTCTTCCTGCATTGCTGTCATCCACTGATATGCATCTGAACTGTTCATTACTGCTTGAAGAGTTAATGGTTCTCTATCCTCAGTTAAAAGACAGTATGCAATATTGCTCTCTATAATATAATCTGAGTGCCAATTCAGTGCTCTTCTTGTGCAAGTTGATCTCTAAGTATCTAAAACATCATATTGGACTGGTTCTTGCTCCTCATGCTCTGGTGCAGCTTCAGAAGAATCATTTTGATCAACTTCCCTATCCATTTGTACTGTTGTAGTTTCTGGATTCTCTTGTACAGTGCCAACATTTTCTGGTTGCTCTTGATCCTTATCTTCCATGAAGATAACATACCTACTAATAACAATATTGTGGGCAGTGGGATTCCACAGACGATACCTTTTTACTCCTTTAGCATATCCCAAGAAAATACATCTTCTAGATTTTGGTTCTAACTTCGTAGTTTCTTAGGCATTGAACATCACATAGGCAGGACTTCCAAATATATGGAGGTTGGAATAATCCACTAGTTTAGTAGTCCAGATCTCCATCGGTATCTTCAACTCAATTGTAGTTGATGGAGCTCGATTCACCACATAACAGGCAGTATTGACTGCTTCTGTACATAATTTCTTATCTAAGCTTACAGTTCTCAACATCGCTCTAGTTCTTTCCAACAGAGTTCTATTCATCCACTCTTCTACTCCATTTTATTGAGGAGTGTATACCGTCGTGAATTACCTTTTGATGCCTTCTTGCTTGCAGAATTCACCAAATTCTTTACCAGTATATTCACCTCCATTATCTAATCCAAAACATTTGATTTTCTTACCAGATTCGAGTTCCATCCACGCTTTGTAAAATTTGAAAGTTGGAAACACATATGCCTTCCTCTTAATAGGAAATACCCAATATCTCCTCGAATAATCATCAATGAATGATACAAAAAAATTTGCTCCTCTTAGGGACGTAACTAGTGCTTGCCATATATCAGAGTGAATCAATTCTAGAATTTCTTTGCTTCTAAACTTTGATTTGTTGAACTTAAATCGATGCTGCTTACTCACAATGCAATGCTCACAGAAGGTTAGTGATACCTTTGTGAGACTTGGAAGTAGATTCTTCTCTGCAAGTATCTTTATTCCTTATTCTAACATATGTCTAAGAGTTTTATGCCTCCTCATTGCATATTTGTCATATGGACTAGTCACCGCAACGGATGCCTCTTCTTCTTGCAAAGTTACTCGCTTCAACATGTACAGATTTGCAACAATCTTCTTTGCTTTCATAAATACTAGCACTTCTTTAATCACTTTTATGATCTTGTTTTGAATCTCAAATCTAGAACCAAGATCTTTCAGTTGTCCTACAGACAACAAATTCTTCTTCAGGCCCTCTACATGTTGCACTTTTTCAATAGTCTGAGTTATCCAATCATACATCTTTAACTTGATGGTGCCGATACCAACGATCTTTAGAGCTTGATCATTATAGCTATACACAGATTCCCCAGAGACAGATTCATACTGATGGAATTAATCGCTTCGAGGGGTCATATGAAAAGTAGCTACTAAATCGAGAAGCCATATATCAACAAATCTTCTCTTACCTCTAATAGTCGTTGTCGCTTCATAGACCATTGCACCTCCATCATCTGAAGTATTTGCTGCATTTCCTTGAGGAATAGAATCTTTCTTATTCAGATTCCAATAATCCTTCTTCAGGTGTTCTTTCTTACTACAATTGTAGCACTTGAAATTCTTCTTACTCTTGGATTTTGATTTACCATGACTATGACTCCTACTTGGGCCACGTTCTATTGATCTTCCTCTCGTCATCGCCAAGGCCTCTGCTTGTTGCAAATTTGCTAGCCTGTCTTTCTTACTTTTGTGCCAACTCTCTTCTTCCAGAATAGCAGTTGCAATATTGTCAAAGACTAGAGTGTCTGTATTGTTTGTTAAATTAATGACGAGTTGATCATACGAATTTGGTAGACTTTGGTGTAGAAGTTTCAGACGTTCACTTATCTCTATCGTATGCCCTAATGATGTTAGTTGGAAAAATAGAGTATTTAAAGTATTTAAGTGCTCCGTCACCAAAGTGGATTCTGCCATACATAAAGTGTATAGTTTCCTTTTCAGAAAAATTTTGTTGTAGAGTGATTTAGCCTCGTATAATTTTGTGAGGTGATCTCATATTTCCTTCGCAGTCTTCTTTTCTTCTATGCTGGATAATAATCCATTAGCTAATGCTAGGTGAAGATTAGCTACAACATTCCCATCCATCTCGTTTCACTTTTCATCTGTGACTCCAGCTGACCGTTCACTAATGGCCGCCAGACAATTATCTTTCCTTAAGATTGCCTTTATTTTCAGCTTCCACAGTGAGAAATTACTCCTATTGAACTTTTCAATCTCAATTTTGCTGTCATTGCTTCTATCAAGAGCAGAATTTAGCTCCCACTATTTCACGTGAATAGTACTCGTATGTATGAATAGTACTATATATGTGAATAGTACCATATGCATATGTATGAATAGTACGTATACGTGAATAGTACTGTATACTTTAATTACAGTAACTGCATAGTTTAATGCAAAAATAAATGCATGAACAGTTGTCACCTTTTATGGTTGTTGTTCACCAACTTTCACTGTGCTCACCCGAACTCCGAATAGATTACTCCAAAAAATTCGTCATAATTTTCTCACCTCGCTCTGATACCACTTGCTGTAAAATCGACCGGATTAGAGCAGGTTCGCAACTAAATAAGACTGAAAGAATAGTAATGAACAGATAGATTTTACATAGAAAACTCCTAAATCAGGGTAAAAATCACGGGCAAGAATAAAATAATTTTACTACTGAAAAATTGAAGAATTAGATAGAGAAAAACTAGACTCACAAAAATATACATAATATTTTTGTTTCCCTCTCTTTTTTCTCTCTCACCTCACGTCTCTCTTTTTGCTCTGCCCATATCTCTCTTTTTCATCTCCTACCTATTTATAGGTAGAAGAATGAAGATATGGTTGGCCAAATTGGCCAACCATATTGTTGTTTTATTAGGCATGGTTGGCACCGAATTGCCAACCATATTGTTGTTTTATTAGGCATGGTAGGCACCGAATTTGGTGCCTACTAGCTACAATTGTTGACAATGAATGGTGTTACGTGACAAAGGAATTACTTAATATAACTCAAGTCAGGAGAAATTTAAGGTATGAGTTTGTCCTGTATCAAATGATGGGTTATCAGCAAGTTGAGGACATGGGCTTCTAGGTTTTGATTAGAGTATATCGGTTGCTTCTAAATTTCATTGTTAGACCTTATGGATGGAACTTTTGATGTCTAGATTTCCATTTGTAAATATTTATCATCCTTTGCTTTGAATATCTGAAAGGCCTTTTGATAACGAGTGTACTGTGTCACCGATGATTAGAAAACTCAACTGGCTCAGTTAGTTCAACTGTAAAAACTTTAAACTGATCAACTTGTTGGTTTAGTTTATTTTAATGACTATTGTTGTTAAAAATTGATCAATTTATTAGTTAATAGTCAATTTTTGTAAATTAATAAATTCTTATAAATCAAAATAAATCAATTAATTTCATTTAACAATATCTTTTTAAAATTAAACTTCAAATTCTTCGATATGTAAAGATAATCTCTT
Source organism: Erythroxylum coriaceum (assembly GCA_026874005.2). Lineage (NCBI taxonomy): Eukaryota > Viridiplantae > Streptophyta > Magnoliopsida > Malpighiales > Erythroxylaceae > Erythroxylum > Erythroxylum coriaceum. The sequence goes on from JANQAP020000100.1 coordinate 8,859,869, forward strand.
TCAATTATATTTCAAATTCTTTAATTTTATTTAATCTTTAGCTAGTTTTATGATGATCTAATTTTGGTTCAATATATTAAAATTTAAACCTCTTATTTTATTGGTTTAATTTTCAGTTCAGTTTTTAAAATATTGTTTATGACAAATTATAGGTTTTAATTTTTAACCATTGTTATAAATATTGTACCAGTATTGGTACGATATTTGGCTCTGATACAATACTATATTGATACTAGTCAATATCGACTACTAAAGCACTACCTTACTGCACAAGGCTCTTTACTTTGCAAGGGTTGGGAGAGGATCATTAATTGTACGTAACCTTCCCTTTGTATTTTATAAAGATGATGTTTCCGCGACTCGAACCTGTGACCTTTCAGTTAATATCAAGTACTATTTCAAATAATTTTTTAAAATTATAAAATAAACCCTGAATATTTTTAAAATTACAAAATAGTTCTACAATATATTTTACTATGTAATTTATAATTTCACATCAATCATTTATCCAAAAATTATAACAATAAAAATTTAAAATAACAACAATCTATTTATTTCTATTAATGTTACATTTATATATAAAAAACTATCAAATTTAATATAAAAATCATTTAATCTTTATACAAATATAAAACTAATGAAAATATAAAGTACTTAAAATGTTACAATTTTACCATGTAATAAATAGTAATTACATCAAAACATTAAATAAAAAGAATAATAAAGTTTTATGACTTTAATTACTATAACAAGAGTTTATGTTTAAGAAATAACCAACTAAAAGTAAACCTGAAACAAAAAGATTTACAATTATATTTATATTGCATATATATAATTTAATATATGAATCAAATATAAGTGAAATTGAAAGAAGATAAGAAATGAAAAACCTGATATTTCATTCAATCGAATATCCGCTTAAATTTCATTGACCTCAATTCTTATTTGGTACAAGATCCTCATTATTGAAAGGAATTTTGTCATCACCATCATTCAAATTCGTTGTGCCATATGGCTTGTTAATGCTTTTTCATCCAAGCTATCAAACTCAATTCCTCAGAAACTTAATATGCCAAAAGTTCGATATAATAAAGGTAAATTGAATCTACAGAATTACTTGTTCTATTAAGAGTTCTAATAAATAAATAAAATAAAATAATTAAGAAATTACATTCAACTTAATAATGATAATAATACACATTTCTCGAGCTTTAAATTATATCAAATAAAGATCAAATCATTCAATCTTTTATGTTCCAATTTATTCCTTTTCTTGGAATGAAAAATTTTAAATATGTTCCAATTCACACCATATTGTACTTACACATTGACTCAGAATTTGAGTTACAAACTTTTGTAATTTTAGAATACCACTTTTGAATTGATCCTACCTAGAAACTATAAGACAACAAAAGTAACATTATAAACAAAATAAAATGATGATTAATCTTCAACATGTAACAAAAATGAAAAAAAAAACTTAAATTAAGCTTGTCTCTTTGACGAATAGCAATGGGCATCCCAAAATCACATGATGCATCCTTATAAACCTCTATTTGTGAGCTTTGGAGATCTTGCATTATCGAATAATTGTTGTAATAGTTAATAGCATTCCCTATTAACTTCAACTTCAACTTTCTTTGTAAAACTTAGTCTGAAATAGATATTAGGAATAAAAAATGTTCCAGCTACAAAAAAGAAGAAGTAAAGTTGTCATTCTTATCTCTTATTAATGATTGCAAGATTAAGTGTGTATAAAGATAAAGAAGGACTACTTTTCATATTGGCCTTGATTGCTTCCTTCTCCCTCTCCATGGCATCATAAAAATAACTCATTGTTGCCTTCTCATCATTATCATCTAAACAAAATACTCTCACCAAAGGCTCATAACTTAGATTACAAATTGACATTGGGACAAAAATTCATGATCTTCAAATCTATCTTTAGAAACTTTCTCTCTAGCATTAGACCTAACATATTAAGATTTGACTCATTTATCACTTGTAAACATTGGCCTTAACTCCTTATTCATTGTAACAAAACACTAAAGTGAAAAGAAATTAGTCGCAAATCTTGTAACAGTAGGATAACACAAATTCCTATCATTGGTGAAATCCTTTCTCATTAAATTCAAGACGTATGTATGATTATAAATGAACTTGGTTTTTTTCCCCTTTCTGCATAGTTTTATAAATGATAGGAAAATATCTAACATCATCTATATGGGTACTCCTGTCACCTGCAACCAAATTTAAAAGGAAACCAACTTCCATCAATACAAATTAATGTAGTAGTGGAAAGTAGGTATTGTTCCCACGAGGAATGTTAACGACAAAGATTGTACGAGTTCAAAACTAAAATCAAGTGACGAAAAGGGGGGTTTTTAATTCACGGCAATTTAAGAAAAAGATGATAAAAATTGTAAATTAATAAAAATAATTTGATCTAAAAATTTAATAGACAAACCTTGGTTTCGGGTCACCGATGTTATCACACTAATATGGATCCTTGATATAAAATTCAGTTCATCAACAAACATTCATTGGGTGATATTTTCTCTTAAGTGTAAATGATTAGAAACATGTATTCTAAGCATTCTTATCACTCAATAACCTAGATACGATCGTAAGTTCAATCGAGTAATAGCTTTAAAAACTAAGAAATCAATGAACAAGACAACACATGTACGACATGCATTTAATCAAGATAAGTTTCTTCTTAAAATTTCCAACTCTAACGTAAAGATGGTTATTCTAATCGCTACTTGTGATTAGCAAAACTGAATGTCATATCTTACTAATCTAACTATTAAACGAATCAATTCCTAGTTGCGCACCTAGAAATCAATCAATTCAATTATAAAAGGCAATTCCGAAGGTACTCAGTATTCATCAACAAAACAAACTTTATTGAAACATCTCACACATAAAAGATGATAACATGGTTTCCCTCAACCAAGAAAAAAGATTTAGTTACTCATAACGGAAATAGAAATCAACAAAGAAATAGCCAAATGTAAAGTCTCCATCTCTGGTCTTTTCCTAAAAAATTCAAAAACTCTTAGAGAAAATACTACAGAAAATGAAAAACCTATCTAAGACTGATAAAAAGAACAGAACAAGACTGCAGAAAAAATGTAAAACTATCCTAATGCCATGGCTTACAAAAAACTGCAGAAAATGTGAACTCTATTCCTAAAATGGCTGACAAAAACCAGAAGAAAAATACAGAAAACGTCAAACTACTCCTAAACTATGCTACGTGAACAGTACACGTAAATGTCTTTTTATGCTTTTTCGATTTCTTCTCTTCTCCTTCTCGTGATCTTCAGCAGATAATCCTTATCCCCACTTCAAGTTGTAGATCTCCGTTGATAAGATAGCAATATGATCTTTAAAGATTATGAAAATCCCAAAATTGAACTTGAAAATAGATTTTGCAGATTATTTCCATCCTTGCACGTGCCCACGCTTAGTCACTGAATTTGCTGCCAATCTGGAAATTCTAGGTTATCTTTGTTTCCTTTTCATCTTTTCGATTCAATTTCATCTCTTCAATGTTGAAAATCATCTTAGAACAATTAAGGGACAAATCCATCAATTTTGAATAATAATTTCAACTCATGAGAGAGATTTATATACCAAATGAGTGCAAAATGAAAACTTAACATATATTTTCCAACATTAGGTCAACGCAATGTATAAACAAGAAGTCCAATAAAAAGAATTATACCTGCTTTGTAGTCTTTTTCCAGCTGCTTCATAAGTAGAATCACTATTATTAGTAATGAACCGAATAAAGATTTCTAGCCCAACTTCAATCACAACTTGATAAAATATTTTTTAGAAAGTATCAACATTTATAACAAAGCTAGTTGCATCATTATACTATAAAAACATTATCTCCTTAGTAGAATAAACAAAAAATTGATAATAGGTTCATTTCTTTTATATGGCCGACTATCACATGTGATTAAACATTCATAAGTAACCTTAGTCATTCTTCTTTTATCTAAAAAACTGTTTATTTTATAAACTGAACTACTCAAAAGTTTACCTCTATAGTGATCAATTGATGGAGCCTTATATCTTAGATCGTAAGAGGTAATAATGTCCACCGTAGGTTGGTAGTAATAAGATTGGGTGGCAATAAATGATATACATATACATATACATGAATTATCATTTATTGCCACCCAATTAGAAGGGATATTGTGAGAGATATCAGGGGAGTGGAAGCTGCAAGTCTGACGTCTTGCAACAGAAGCAACGTTCATATTATACACGTTGTATTTTATTATTTTCATTATAAATAAGCGTCAATGAGTCGAAGGTTGAGGGACTTGAACGAAAAATCTTATTTGATGTTTCATTATATTATCTTGACTTTATTTTAGATCAAGTTGGTATCAGAACAACACGTTCCACCTGTGTGTGTGAATGGTGAAAACACGTCTCGGCTATCAAACCAATGACGAGAGTTTGCAAAAATTTATAACATTCCAAGGTGTGCATCTATCCACCGCAATATCAACAAAGGCTTCTGCTTCAATGTCGACTGAAGAATCTTTTGCTCAATCAACATTGGCTGACCAACTTGTTAAGCTCTCTTCTGATATGGCGACGATCCTTACGTGGATCAAAAACCAAGTTTCTTCTTCCCAAGATGGAAGTGACAGGAAGGTTAAGGTGACAGCCATGAAAGGGGTTCGAGGATATCTCAAACTCAAAGGGAAAAGAGCCAGATGACTCTGACGACCTGATGATGATATGGACAGCGACGACGAAGAACCTTTCAAGGCTGAAGCTAAGGTGGACATCCCAACATTCGACAGCTCTGTTGACGCGAACAAGTTAGATTCTAGGATTGACCAATTGGAGACATACTTCACTCTTTGAAGGTACAGTAGTGCCCAAAAGGTTATGTTTGCACCACTTAAAATGACAAACCATGCAAACACATGTTAGAAGGCCCATGTCACAAGCAGTAAAGTCGACGATCTCACGTGGAGCCAATTCAAGATAAGAGTTCTATCCGACGGGGTATCTTGAAGAAAGGTGGGATCGTTAGCACCGTTTACGTCAAGGAAGTGACCAGACCGTCCAAGATTACACCACTGAATTCCAATGACAAGCAACAGCTCTTGGTATCTCGTCAATAGATCCGCAAATGTTCAGAAAATATACGTTGGGGTTACATCGAGATATTAATACAGAATTGTGCTTATTTCATGTTCATAATATCCCAAGTGCAAGTGCGACAACTATGGCAATATAGTAAAAGAACAAACCCTATGGAGAGAAGGGTAAAGAGGATAACAAATCCAAATCCAAGAAGATGAAAAATTACACGAAAGGTTATTCTTCAACCTCCTCTTCTTCTACTAATAAATATTGTGATCATTGTGACATCACAGGTCATACCTGTTGGTTTATGCCCTACAGCCAATCACTTTGTTTGTAGTTTAGTGACAAATTATTTAAAGGCATTATTTATCTTGTACATGTTTAGATGTATATGATAAAGTCCATGGA
>JANQAP020000100.1:8866031-8878808 GCA_026874005.2 Erythroxylum coriaceum
GCAACCACTCTGCTACAAAGACATGTCCACCATGCCTTTCCCAAAAGTCCACTTTACCCTTGGTACTTAAGCTATATTCCGAAAATACCCTCAATTCTCTCTCATGTATTCTTTCCATAAGCTACTATGCATAAGTTAATGCAGAAAATTTTCATGGGGCCGACAAAGGTTATTAATGGAAAGTAAAATTTTCACCACAGACGCAGTTTCCTACCGTAATCTTCTTTCTGCTTATTGATTTTTGCGGTGGCACCGTAGTTTTCTCTAACCTTCAGTTGTTCACCGCAGATCCAAACATGTGACTGTATTTAAAAACTGCGGTGAATAAGTATTTATCCCCACCGCATCGTGGATCTAAACGCAGCCTTATACGTGTTTTCCATATGCCTAAAGCTTTGACCAATAATTTATAATTTTTTGCAACAAAAGTTGGAAATCAAGGGAATGAGGACAGACAGCGAAGTACATGCTGCTGTCAAGAAGTTTCTTTCTTTAAGGTCTAAAGATTAAAGATTTCATTTTAAAAAGCATTATACCAAGCACGGAAAGGATGTTAAGCCGCATAATGTGACAGTGGCGGAGTGGATGGATTTATGCGAATATTGGGAGCAATCAGCTACAAAGGTTACTTAATTTGATCACAAAGCTTAATTTCACAACTTTATTGACAACTGATTATATTTTAGTATTTATGTATTGTGATTTATAGATGTTATAATAGATTTTGTTACGTTTATGATTAGGAAAAAAGTCAAAAAGTCAAATTGGCAAGGAGTCAGGTCAAATGTAGACCAAATTTCGACTCCAAGGCCTTTGTAGCGATACAGCATGAGATTGTGAGTTATTATCTTTTTAATTATATTTTGTTTTAATTGACATTTCAAAATTTATAATAAATATTACTAGTAATATATTGCTATACAACAGAGTGAGAAAGATGGAGAAGAGTGTGACTAGATGAAGCTATGGTATCACACTCATTATAATGAAAGTAAAGGTTAATGGACAATTACCAAATGCAGAGAAAAATGGGTGATTACATAGTTCATTTATAAATATTTCTTAAATGAGTGTGTATCTAATTAATTTTTAATTTTTCAGGAATTAATGTGTAAAGAATTGGCAGATTCAATAGAACAAAATCATCCGATGACAGAGGATGAAGTGTGCGACAAAGTCTTGGGCACTAGATCAGATTACGTTGTTGGCATAGGAGTTGGGCCTCGACCACAAGGGAAGACTTCAATCAGAAAGAGACTTCGAGACGAACTAGAGGAGTCGAAGAAAGTTAATCAGGAGTTACTCTCTCAAGTTGCTGAATTGAATAAAAAAGTTGAACAAATGCAGGATCGACTAACTACCGAAGTCGAACAACAAAGAATTGAATTTGAACAGCAAAAAAAACTCTTGGAACTTTTATATTCTACACATAATATTCGTTTAGGTTAAATATATGTACTCATATTGATATATTATATACTTATGACTATTTACTATACACTTATGACGTACTTTTGATATTAATTAGTGTATTATGACATGTTTGCAAATTGCAATTAAATAATAATTTTTTGCATGTATGAAATTCTTGTGATACATGAATAATTATTAAAATTAATGATATACTAAAAAATTGAAGAATTATTAAACAAATAAAATTCATAAATAATTTTGATTAGTTATTAAACAAATAAGATTTAAAAATTTTGTATTTTAAAAAATTATTATTAAAATTAAAAAATTAATAAATAAAAATGATTTCAAAAAATGTAAAACATAATTATTAAAAAATAATACTATATGCGATGTTTTTGTATAAACGTCACAAAAAGTAACATTCCGCGCCGTTTCAAAAAACATCGTGGAATGTTAAATTCCGCAACGTTTTGCAATGTTAAATTCCACGACGTTTTGAAAAAACGTCGCGGAATATTAACTTCTGCGACGTTTACAAAAACGTCGTGGAATGTTAACTTCCGGAATGTTGCTTTCCGCGATATTTCCAAAACATCGTGGAATGTTGATTTCTGTGACGTTTCCTAAAACGTCGCGAAATGTGACATTCCGTGACATTTTTGGAAACGTCACAGAAAGACCAATCTTTCAGTGACGTTTTTCAAAACGTCACGGAATGTCCGTGTTTTCTGTGACGTTTTATGATAAACGTTGCAGAAACTTTTTGCCTACACCACATTCCGCAACGTTATTTGTAACTTTTTTTAAAATGTCGCAAATTGTATTCTGTGACGTTTTTTAAACGTCGCAAATTGTCCAATTTTCTTGTAGTGGCTCTTCAACTTATAATCAAACTCTAAACTTTGATCAGGCAAAAGACACTCGATACAATGTCCATAACTCTTTTTTCTAATATATACAAAGTCACAAGCTGATGTTATTATTGGCGAAGAGCAGGCAGGAGATTTATAAAAGCAGACCAGCTCTACTTAAAGAGAGACAAACAAGAAAGCACAGGATTTGTAGGAACTACTGAATTAGTAAATACCTAAAACCTCAAGGCTGAAAAAGTAGGAATTTCTACTTGTATAACTTCACAAAAGAAAAGACAAACAAATCATTTGTATAACTTGCAGGTGTTAGGTTTTATTTGTAAGAATAAGTGTCCCTTTTCTTCATTTTGTAAAGCTTTGATCACACAGCCACGCTCGTATACTCTTTGAGTATATTACCAGGGCAAGCTTGTACGCGAAAGTAATGGCCTCAAAAATCAGAATCATTTAATATACTGAATCTAAAAAAACAAAAACAGGGTGGAATTGGGAAGTAAGGAAAAGGAATAACCAAGGTCTTCGGGCGGGACCCACAACCTGAACTCTGTGACAGAGACGGCAGTTTCAGTTTCATTTCATCTCTCCGTCTCTGCCCCTCCCCTCCCTGTAAGAACTAGTGATTTCAAATTCTCTTACAGCTCTCTCTTTCTCTTGTCTTTGTATCAAAGAAAAGAAAAAAGATGAGAGCTTTGTGTCCTTATGAGTTGAATGAGAATTCAAAAGCAAAGTTAAAACGAAGTCTTCCCCTTCACACCTTTGAATCTCAGTGCCATTGAGCAAGCTTCTAAGTTTTCAAACTTCCACAAAGTCTACCAAGGTCTGTTCCTTAGTTCCTTTTTCTACTCAGTTTTTGCTCATTTTATGTCGACATGTAGGTTCTGTCTTTTGGGTCCTCGTGTGGAGCTTTTTTCTTCCTTCTCTTATCAAATTTCAGTGGCACTCTGTGGAATCTGACCCTCCTGGACATGTTTTGCTTTGGAAAATTGAGTCTTTGATCAGTTTAGCGTCTCTGAGTTTGATTAGAAACTTCTATGTTGGTTTTTGCTTTAGTTGTAAAAGAGCATATGGGCGTTCCTGGTTTGTTATGAAGATGTATGGTTGAACAGGGTTCTTAAGATATTTGGAGTTTCTATGGTCTGTTTTGGTGTGGGTGACTGAAGATTTTTGCGGGAAAGGTGCGGTCTTTAGTATGGAGGAAGTTGAGGAAGCTAACAAGGCAGCTGTGGACAGCTGCCACAGAGTTATAAGTTTGATATCACAGCCCCGAGAGCACGTCCATGATAAAAATATTCTCGTGGAGACTAGAGAGGCTGTGTTTAGGTTCAAGAGAGTTTGTTCTCTTCTAAATACCGGTTTAGGTCATGCAAGAGTTAGGAAACTCAATAATTTGTCTCGCCCTGTATCCCAGAGTATTCTCTTGGATAACCCACACCGTACGACAGACGGATCATCCAAGAATATTATTCAGTTCCTTCAGTCTACTGGTCATCTAAAGAACCACTCCATTCAAGAAAGTGGTTCAAACTCTAAGACTTCCCTGTGTTTGGGAGCCCCATCTTTGGAGTTGAGCTCAAATGGAAAGAATCATCTCCAGTTAGCCCAGCAAACACAACCTAAACCTTACCACTTCCTTCATCAGCGACAACAGCTTCAACAAAGGTTACAGCTACAACAGCAGCAAGCTCAGATGGTGTTTAGAAGGACCAATAGCAGTAGTGGGATTACCCTGACTGGCTGCACCCCGACGATGTCATCCACCAGATCTTTTATATCCTCCTTGAGTATAGATGGTAGCATGGCTAATATGGATGGAAGTGCATTCCATCTCACTGGAGGCCCACGATTCTCGGATCAAAGTTCGCAACAACATAAAAGAAGGTGCTCTGTTAGAGGAGAAGACGGGAGTGTGAAATGTGGAAGGAGTGGCAGATGCCATTGCTCAAAGAAGAGGTTAGATTTGATTTGTTTATGTTCAAATTGTTCACTGCCATATTGAGCCCTTCTCTTTAAATTTTTGGTTTGAATTCTGTTCTGCTCTATTTTTAGGAAACACCGGGTGAAGAGGTCAATCAAGGTACCTGCCATCAGCAACAAACTAGCCGATATTCCGCCTGATGATTATTGTTGGAGGAAATATGGACAGAAGCCGATTAAGGGTTCTCCTCATCCTAGGTACGTTTAGTTAAAAGTTTGTTAGAATCAAAACACCCTTGGACTAATTTGCCTTCCTTATATTAAGACTAAACCCGGGTGTTTTTGAGGTGCAGAAAATGATTAAATCGGAGTGTCATTTGGCTTTTACTAGTAGCATCATTCATGGAGTAGTACTAACACTACCCTTACATATCGAAATGTTTCCATCACCAAGGCTGTGGATACCTGTTTATTTATATGATCTATTTAGGATGGAGTGACCTATGTTTTGTATGGTTCATTATGATGGTCGACCTCAATTAAAAGTACTTACCCTTATCTATATGGGTCTTTACCAGTGTAAAAGTAATTCCTGCTTTTAGTTTTGGGGTTTGGGTTATTTGCTGATCACAACCTTAAAGGAACTTAATCCCAATTTTTGCAGGGGTTATTACAAGTGCAGCAGCATTAGAGGTTGTCCTGCAAGGAAGCACGTGGAGAGGAGCTTGGAAGACCCATCGATGCTTATTGTTACTTACGAAGGTGAACACAACCACCCGAAGATACCAACACAATCTGCAAACGCATGATAATCAGTAACTTGGCAAAGTTTTATATGCCTAGGGAGTTGACTTTTGCAAGGCCGTGGTAATATCCCATAGCAAATTGGGGTGTAAAAACTATGATATCTTGGTGCAATTAAATGCTCCTTTTGTTCTGCTCCTTATAGAGATGTTGAAATGACTTAAAAAAGTGTGTAGCTATCAATTGGTTTGGGGAAGTTAGTAGTTGATTAGTTGAGAGCTGCGGGGTCTCTAGGCACGGATGCAATGTCCTTTGCTTGTCTTGATCTGGCGTGCATGATTGCATTCCAACGACCCATTGCGTTGGAAATGAATTTGCCATCTATCCCGAAAATTATTAATGTGTCATATGTATGGCTCTTGTCACGTTTCAGAGAGACCTATATCTATCCTACCCTTATGTATGGCTCTTGTCACGTTTCAGAGAGACCTATATCTATCCTACCCTATGCTATGCGTGCCAGAATAATGCAAAATAGATGCATGTAGCTGCTAATTTCAACTTAATTGAACTCCATAGACAAGCATTTCAAGGTTTGCAAAGCATTTTCAGGATTTGCTCTCTATATCTTCCCGAGTCATATCAATCGAACAAGAAATAGAGTTGAGAGATCTGATCCCGTGGCCAATCACTGCGTTATTCTTACTACTTTCCTCCGGCGTGGGAATGGAATTATTCATTGCAACTAGCCAGAACCAAGGCATGTGATTGATAAGGGGACCGGCATGGCTTATCATGCTTTTAATATTATAACTATGTGATTTTTCTCCTTTGCCATACATATTGTCCTGGGATCAAATTCCAAATCTGAAGAAACATTCCCTCTGGCCTGAGTTCTTATAATTCTCATAACAAACCAATGTACTACAACAGTCAAAGATCGGGAATTAATTTATGTTGGTCAAGTTCCATAATTGATACTTCTTTCATTATTACCCAATACAGAAAAAATTAGTTGAGAAAATTACAAGTCGCGGTCTAGTTATAATCCTCGACCATGTCCATGTTGACTGAAGTTACACCATACTTTTTTTTTTTTTAATAGTTATTAAGCTATTCTTAGTTGCACCATACTTTTCAACTTTGGAATGTAAGCAACTTGGGACTATTGACCAGCTGCACATCTCTGTTGGTTGTAGTTGGGAAATTAGAAATCAAGGAACTGGACCTGGACCGGGGCGGCTAAATGATGGCCTAAGGTGAATTCACTACCAACATTTCTGATTAAGAGAATCGAGTCAATTCATAAGTCTGATATCTCAATCTCTGTTGGTGTGCAGAACGTTAATGTTACCTAAACTTGGAACAGCATCTTCAAATTCGAACTGAAATTTCTTCTACTGTACCTTTCTAGTTTTGACCATCTATTCTATTCTTTCGAGTCGGCTTCTTTTCATATTCCTATTGGTTTGTTTGTGGATTTTTTGTTCAGCCTAATAAAATGTGGGCCATGACTTCTCTCCTAGCCTTTGTTTGAAAATGCTCTTAATCAACTGAAGAAAGGGACCCATGCCAATACAGCTATCTTGTTTCTGCGAAATAGAGTTAAACTAAACAAAGAAAAGAATGAACCTCGGAATGGCAGAATTAAATAGGCAAAAGACACTTTGGACCGTCAAAATTTCAACACACATTTGTTGGTATTCCATAGTCTAGGAAGATAATTACGCGCGTGAAAATAAGGGTAACCAAAGCCAAATTGGGTAGCGTGAGAAAGTGGAGAAAACCTTTGTATGGTGTGTACTATGGAGTCAATAAAGCTGTGGAAAAGAGAGGAAAGAGAAAGCCATCAGTGGCTGCTTCCCTTCCGGGTCGAAGTTTTAGTTGGAATTGTACAGTCAATAAAGAAAAAGCGAAGATAGGGTAGCTTGGTGCAAGGTTTTTTACCGGTCGGTTGGTGGGCGCTGCACCACCGCCTGTCGTCTTAAATTGAACAAAAACGGCAACTTTTAGCCCCCTACTCTACAACCCGAGTCATGAGGTACTGTAATAGTCTTGAGGACCACCGCCCCCGCTCCCCGCTCCTGTCCTACTAATCATGAGCCTTTGTCAGCTTTGATCGTCAGAAAGTAAACTCATATCATATAAACTCCACTCATTTCCCCTAAGATGACTTGGATTCCTGACAAATTTCTTAACCCATATCAGAAATTGGATATCGAAAGCATGCTTTTAATTTAATTTGCAGTCTGAATAACTATCGCCAAAATCTACTAATGGTGAAACTAAATGATTGAAATCCATGCAAGACGAATAAAAGAAGAGGCTAAATGAGTCTGAGGTTAAACTATAAACAAAAAATCCCTACATTGACTGCTACAGATCCCATTACTATAAAAACACTTCCTCTCTCTCTCTCTAACCATCATAACTGTACATGCGTAGAAATATAATCCTGACTGGATTTTGGCCATCAGGGGCAAAAATGTAAACTAAACATGGCCACTTGATAACTTTCGCCGACCGCTCAAAAGAGTGACGCCGGGAGGTTCAGATCAAACGGGAGCGCCTTTTTCTCCTCCTCCGTCACTTCCTTCTCTTCCTTTACACCTAAACCCATATCCACATTCCCTTCAAGCTTGCACCTTTTGTACTCCGATGACCCGTCTGGCGAACCCACTACAGCCACCTGAGACGCCGATGAATTCCACAAGCTCAAACCTCCTCCGGCCAGTGCCGCAGATGGCGGCGCCAGAGGAAGAGAAGGAAGTAAGGGGATGTGCAAAAAGTTGGTCTTTGCTTTGGGCCCACGGAAGAAGCGTGCAGCCTCGTCGTAGGCAAGAGCGGCCTCCTCCGCTGTGTCGAAGGTGCCGAGCCACCGCCGTGTCTTTTTCCAAGGATCACGGATCTCTGCGGCGAAGCGTCCCCACGGTCTCCTCCGCACTCCTCTAAACCGGGCCCCGGTTTGAGCCTCCGTAGAGGACGGAGGCCCTGCGAGGGATAACGTGAGAGAGTCCTTCCGTAGATTAAGTGCGTCCACAGCCATTGTGGAGAGCGTACCGATACTATTTTAGCGTATAGTAAAGATTTTGACGAACGAGGGTGGTTTGGGTGTATATATAGTGGAGGAGACGGTCTTTCTTATGCCGACAGGAGACTGTTGGTTAGATTTGTTACTTTTGCCATCTTGGATTAGAGTCCATTTAACTCACAGGCTTAGTATCGTATACAAAAAATTCATTTATATTTTATATTTTTAATTTTTAATTTTTAATTTTTAATTTTTAATTAAGTAAAATTTTGTTTGTAATTTTTAATTTTAGTTTTTTTCTGTTTTTAAATTTTATGAAAATCATAAAAGTGAATAATATATATTTAGTTTCTTTTTTAAATTTGTTTTATTTATTTTTTGTAATTAAATTGAATAAACTTAATTTAATAACTATTAATAAATATAATTATATAAATTTTTAATAAAATTTTGATTTAATAATTAAAATATATTTAAAATAAAATTAATCTATAAATTATTTATTCTAATAAAACAAATAATTTTTATTGATTAATTTATTAATAAATATTATATATGAGATTAAAGTAAATTTAATCTCTTAAAAATAATTTATTTTTAAATTTATGTAATATATAATTATTATAAGTGATAAAAATATAAACATTAACAATCAATCAATTTTTTATTTGAAATAAAAATAGAAACAAAAAATAAAAAATAACAACTATAAGTCAAAAAAAGACAAAAGTCAATGTTTTAAAAATCGAACTGTCATAAAATCGGTTAAAAATTAAATAAATTAAACATTTTAAAGTATAATTAAAAAAGATTGTCCTTATCTATTGTGCAGTTTAAAGTTTAATTGAAAAATAAATCATTAAATAAAAAATAATTGATTTATTTTAATTTATAAGAACTTATTAATTTATTAAAATTGATCAATTAATTAATAAATTGATCAATTTTTAACGACAAAAATTATTAAAATAAATATAACTGAAAAATCAAAACTGAACCAAAAAAATTAGACGGTTTAAAACTTTTATAATTGATCTAGCCTAACTGAGTTTTTTAGTTATCGATAAAAGTAGAATCAATCGGTCCATGAGATTTTAACAAAGTAAGAGGTGTATCCCTCACCACCGGTGCTAAGTGGGTATTAAAAACGACAAGCAGAGGTTTAAATCACTTTGAGGGAAAGGTAGAGAAAATAATTGCCTATTGTTATTATACAACATAGTTGAAGTTAATCGGGTTGAAAAAGGAATAGTGAACACTGAGTAAAGGGTGTGCTGGGAAGGCAATTTGAAATATCACATGGGTCCAGGCGTGCCTTACGTGCGTAACGCGTAATAGCCTACCCTGTCTGTAGTTCGCATGCAATAGCCTGAACTGAGGGTAGCTATTTTGCTTGCACCTTTTCTATACAGGTTCCGGAGGAAAGTTACATCAACAATAAGAGACTGAAATCTCAAGATTTCCAGCTTGCTCTTTCATCTCTGCTAATAATAACCATTGCAAGTTTCTGAATGGGGAAACTTCGATTAGCAAATTACAAGTCCATTAATTAGAGTGTTAAGGAAGCATCGTCTAATCGGATAAAAAAGGGCTTTCGCTGGGTCGTTAGGTCGAAGTTCATGTACATGCATTAATGACACGTGTAAAAGATTAATCTGAAAGAAAATTCGGTAACTTCCCTTTTCATTTGGGCTTCATGATGGTTCAGCTGAAATCGATTATTAGTTTTGTTAAGGTTGAAGGACCTCCGAACTTTTTAGTTTTAAAATGAGAAATTCAACTTCAAGCCATTTGCGAACCTTCTGTATATGCTTTCTTCAAGTAATCAAATATGAGACGCAATAATAAAATATTATATATAGATATAAAGTTCACGCAAAACTGATCTTGTTGTCCCAAAACAGTCTTAAACAAGGCTTAAAAAGGAGGAACTAATATCATAAAACCAGCGAAACAACTACATTCAACTAAATCATCACTTCCATGTTGGGGACCGTGTTATAATTCCAAGTTTTCACTTAAGAGGAATAAACCTGGAGGAATGGGTAGCACCAACACCAGGTCTTCCGTGCTTGACGGGCTTGTAGGAGATAGAGAATTCAGCCAAATAGTGACCAATCATTTCAGGCTTGATTTCAACTTGATTGAAAGTCCTCCCATTGTAAACACCAATGATGCTGCCAATCATTTCGGGCACTATGATCATGTTTCGGAGATGAGTCCTAACTGGCTCAGGTTTCTCACCAGGTGGAGCCTCCCTTTTCTGTAGAAGAAGAATATCAAGAACATGTTTTCATTAATTTTTAACACCGACTGAAACTTAATCATATATGAAGAAACGAAAAGGTAATAGGATTAATCAAAGACAAAACCAATATGTATTTGATTGCATCAACTCATCTTATAATACCAAACACAGCCACTTCTTCTGATTCTTAATCTTTTGAAGAATCTGTTTAACTCCAACTAATATTTAAGGCGAACCACAAGAGTAACTTAATAAGATCTTCCAAGTAAACATGACAAAACCTAGAAATTATGTCACAGATAATGATTTTAACAATCTCAAAAAATTTCAACCCATTTACACCATAAATTTAAGGAAGCTAAACATCACAAGACCACAGAAACTTGAGATGATATTTGAAACAAATCAAGATCCCGTTTTTCACATAGGTTATTTTCAATCAATAATAATGAAATGGCCTTAAAAAATCAATGAAAATTATACGTACCGCCTTGCGGAGCTTCTTGATTAGAGCCATGGGCTTCCTCTTCAAGCCACGCTGGAACCTGTTTGAACAGGAAAAAGGTTAAGGAGATAAAGATGAAAACCCAGATGAGAAAGAACTGAATAAAATCAAATTGCCTTCTGCGAGCGCGAGCTTGGAAGAGCTTAACAAGCTCATCAGTGGACATGTCCAAGAGAGCATCCAAATCCACTCCTCTGAAACTGAACTTCTTGAACGTTCTCTTCTTTGGTTGTCCTGGCGCCGCGACATCAGTCTCAACATCCGCCTATTATACACGCAATATACAAAAAAATTTATTAACCAACCCAATCCAGACAAAAATTGGTCGAAATATTCATATTTATCTGGACCCAGATCTCACCATGGCTGCTCTGCTGCTGCTTTCTGTTCGTCTCCTCTCCGACGACTCCTAGGGTTTTGAGGCTTTGCATAATATATAAAGAGGGATATATGTAAAGTAAACTGAAAAACAATGTTGGGCTTAGTTGAAGTCTTGCGGAGCTAATTTATGAGAACCAAAATCCATAATTCTAATGGACTAGGGCTAGGCTTCGAGTTTGAGTTTGAAGTAATTTAAGATCTTATGTTTTAGGCAAGTCGGAAATCAGGCGTTTATTTTTTTTTTGCATTACAAAGGGATTAAGACAGTAAGAAGCTTAAGACAACGACACTGGGCCAGGTACGCGGGGGTGGAATCGGCGAGGATGGCGCGCTCCCACCGAATCATGAAGTAAGGCCGCGTGGAGAAGCAGTGGGGGCTCCCGTAAGTACTGGAGTCCTGTACTGGAGGTAGCTGCTAGTGATGCTAGGAGATCAGCACACTGGTTCCCCTCTCGATGGATATGCTGGAAATGGACCTCCCACGAGCGAAGGAGCAACTGCCAAATACCTGTCAACAAAAGAGAGGAGTCAGTCAGTCTGTCAGGGGAAGGGGAGAGGATGTTGATGACCTCCAGTGAGTCCACTTCGACTATCACTTGGCGAAATCCACTGTCCCATGCCAACTTGAGTCCGGCTTGGACGCCCCAGAGTTCGGCCTTCAGGGGTGTACCCCTACCAATATTAAGGAGAAAGCCGCCACACCAAATACTGTCGCTATTCCTCAACAGTCCCCCAGCTGCGATCCAGCGGGACCCATGGCTGGCTGTGCCATCCGTGTTCAGCTTGACCCATCCCTCACGGGGTTTCGCCCAGCCCACCAGGGTACCCTGGGTTAGACTTGGGTCTGGAAAAACTCGGTTAACTAGCGAATGAGCTCGGCTAGTCCAAATGCAATAATTCAGGACTATGCGCTCTCCGTCAGAGGGCCAATTAAAATCAGGGTCGAAGATGCTCGCGTTCCTCCACTTCCATATAAACCAGCAGGCAACCCCAAATATGAGTGTCCAGTGAAGTTGATGGAACTGGCAGTGCGTACCAAGGTGATAGCCAAGCCATCCCTCCATTGGAAGAGTGAAAAAATCCCGAGCGGTAAGATGAGGAGGGAATTGGCGCCAGAAGGCTGACACTCTGGGGCAGTCCCGTAGAGCGGTAAGATGAAATCAGGCGTTTATTAGTAAGAAATTCTACGCGCACTTTCCAAAATGCATAATCATTCGGCACCTTAAGGAAGCTGCTCGTTCACGCGAAAATAGTAATAAAAATGAAAATAAATATAGTAAAAAATATAAATAAATATTATTATTATAATTATGATGGTTAGTTAAGAGAAATGAATAATTATCATTATCGTTGACAATGAATGATTTGTAAAAAATATTGAGAAATAAAATTTTATTAAATTTTATTTATTTAATTAATTATAATTTAATTAATTATATTGTAATTAATTAATTACAATATATTGATTAATTAAAATATTGTAATTAATTTTAATTAATTATATTTTAATTAATTAATTATAATGTAATGTAATTAATTAATAATTATATTTTAATTAATTATATTGTAATTAATTATATTTTAGCTAATTAATTAATTACAATATTTTAATTAATAAATGAATTATATTTTAATTAATTATATTGTAATTAATGAATTAATTATA
>JANQAP020000100.1:8910899-8923416 GCA_026874005.2 Erythroxylum coriaceum
TAATTATTTATACAACAATTAATAGTTTATTAAATCAATGGACTTTTTAGTCATTTTATCTCTTTTCAGCAATCGCAGCCACACTTGCCAAATACCTATTTTCACGTTTTAGTAGTTACCAAAACAGTAATCCCAAATACTAAGTACTTATTCTCATTTTAGCAGGTTGATTTCAGCAGGTTATCAAATGCCATCGCTCCCCTAAACTAAGCCTAAAATGGTACTGGTCCACTATAATGGCCACAAATCACCTCGTTAGGTTGGCCATAAAGGCAAGGAACTAAAGTTTTGACAAGCAAAGTAACAGAAGACCTAATCCTTTTCTACACAGACCACAATCAAAAGAAGAAGGGGAAAAGAAAAGAAGAGCACTAGAAAGGCTTGCATAGAAGGGAAGGAATGAGAGGTTTAGATGGTTATTCTTATATAAAGATGGAGGAGTTCAATATATAGTAAGAGAAGATACCAAAATAGTTATGGAGTTGTTATTTGTTTTCGGTTATGGTTTTTGATGGTGAGGCAAGATCCATTTAAGTGGTTGGTGATGGACGGTGTGTAGGAGAGTGGCTCTCTATATTCAGGATAACAATTTGAGATGGATTTGCCTAATAATCTTGTAACAGATATGATTCTAGATTCACTAAGTGTTTGTGACAATACATGTAGTATGGGAAGCTCAAGGTATCTCAAAACTCATGCATTCTCTCTCCATTTTAGAGTTAGGAAGATGACAAGGTTCAGTCATTAGAGTTTCCTCAATGTAACACTAAAAAATAGCCAAGTCATAACTGAGTTGATGAGAAAACTATACATGGAAACACCAAAGTAGGATTCTACTTTATGCACCAAATACTCCAATTTGAAGGGAGAAAGCAACATGAACTTACAGGCATAAAAGGCTTAAGATGATGTGGCTTCAAAATGTTTAAAGAAACTGGAGCAGGAGAAGGAAGAGGCTTTCCTCTAGGTCTATTGTTGGGAGGGTCATTTTGTCATCATTTTCCTTACCTATATTAGAAGAGAAGTCCAAAAGGTTGTCCATGAAATGGTTTCCTGCTGCTTCTACTATGTTAAAAGTCTCCATTTCCATGTTTAGAGGGAGAATATCTAAAAGAGGGTATATATGTTTAGAAAGAGAAAAATATGTTAAAAAGTAAAGGAGAGAGAGAGAGAAGACCCAGCATACTTGGATGGACAAAGAAACCAGTAATCAACGGAGTTACAGGAGAAGAATACAATGTTGTGTCAACCAAGAATATGAAAGTGGGACTCATTTCTTACTTAAACTCCCATTCTTATGCAATTATAAAAAAAATTCCATATAAGAAAAAAATGTCACAATGTCTCGTGATATTTAACTGACAAAGGGTTAACTCTTAGGGTTCCACTTGAACACTTCGAAATTTAAAGGTTCAAGTTAGATTTTGATGTAAACGTTAAGGTTTAAAATGTAGTTTAAACTTATAATATAATTTAAACGTTAACTTTTCGAAATATTCAATTTGATTCTTAACAAAAAATTTTAAAACATACTTTTATGGGGAAAATTTTTTGATGAAATTAATCATTCGTTAGTTAAATGTCACGTTATTGTTGACATAATATTATTTATTTTTTAATCATTTGAAATTAAAATATATAATTAATTATATTAATCTTTAATTAAATTAAATAATTATTAAAATCCCTGATTAATAAAAGAAAGATTTGCCTTACACCCTCAATATCTCCAGCCCTCATGTATGTTGTAAGCAGCTGCATTCTATGCAACAACATTCAATTCACACATTTCCTCAAACACCTTCCATCCTCGTACATACTAGTCAAACTAGTCCTAACATAGACATGGATATTTAACCTAATAGTCAAAGTTTTACAATACAACTGAATTCCATCCCTTAAAAACCTCAAATTAGTAGCTACTTTGAGAATAAAAAAAAAGAGAAGTTATCTGGAATGTGATAAACCGATTTCTCCCTCATCTCAACAAACAAAGCAATAGAATTAAGGTTTTTTTATTTTCTTAAAGAGTGTTAACCCTTTTAGGATTTTTATAAAGAATAATAGATCTTAAACCATCCAACAAATCATCGTTAGCGGTGTTTCGCTCTTTGCTTGTTCCTAAGCTCTCAATTCTTTGATCACTGCCATCAAACTGTTTAAGTTGCCGAATCTAAAAGTCTCAACATAAAATGAGGATTTATGTTTAAAGGTAAAGGAGAGAGAATAGTATGATGACAAGGACTCTGAGATGGAGGAGCTCGATGTCGTGGAGTTATTAGCGGAGCACGTTCATTTTTGTAAGATTTGTGGGAGTAAAGAATTGAAACATTACTCACATACAAGTTCTATAGCCCTAGTGATTTTATAATTATTGGATTATGTGTTTCTTATTTGGGCCATCTGTCTTAATTCAGAATATTAAAATTGTTATTATCTATAGATCTAGTGGCCACCTTAAGATTTATAGTATAAGAACTTATATGGTTTCTGTGTTATTTTACTATCTATAGTTAGACTACATCATTTATTTTCTTATTCTCATATTTTTTTACTACTGTAACTTTAACAATTCTTTCTTATTATTAAGATTTGAATGATCTTTTAAAGAGTTATGTATTTGTCTCCTAACAAGTGGTATCAAAGCCATCATAATAAAAGGTGAAAACAGATATATGGTTAAGTTAATTTCATCAAATACACAACTCTCTAAAAGATCAACCAAATTTAACAATAAGAAAGAACTCTTCAAATTACAGCAGCAGAAAAATATGAGACTAATAAACTAAAACCATCCAGTGTAGAAGGAAAAATCAACTCAATAAGGATTTACAAGAAAAAGTTGATCCCTCATTCTCACAATAACAAGTTGTCTCATAAAGTTTCAAGATTGAAACTAAAGTTGATATCACAATTAACAATCATTCAAACCAATCCTAAAAACAATTAAACAAGGATGAGAATACAAAATTCTTTGCCATCTCTCTATTTTGCCTTACTTTTTGGACGTTGTGTCTACATTGTCTATGAAAACCTATGTCTTTTTCTCTTTTATAGAACGAAATAAGGTTTTTTTTTTCACTTACACAGTCACTTGCAAAATGTAAGTAGCCGTGTATCTTTCTAACACCGCCTCATATGTAAAACAAGAACCATAAAGTTGTCTACAATCATTGAAAGTCTGAAAATAGGGGTAGACACTCAACAATCTCCCCCTTCAACCTAAATATAGGGAAGACATGTAATTCTCCATCATCTACTTGAGATACATCCCAGGAAGCTTCTGAAAAAGCTCATGCTTATTTTTGGGAACCATTTTAGTCAACATATTAGCACCATTCAAATCTGCATGAATCTTCTTCAAAATTAATTATTGCTCTTTTATCATGGACCTCAACCAATGATATCTAATGTTTATGTGCTTTATACGGGAATGATATATAGTATTTTTTCTCAAGTCAATAGCACTTTAACTATCACAAAATACTACATATTCTTCTTGCTTCACATTCATCTCTTAAAGGAACCTTTTCAACCAAAGCATCTCCTTACAAGCTTCCATTGTAGCTATATATTCTGCTTCAATCGTAAATAAAGTTACAAACTTTTGTAGCTTGGATTTCCAAAAGATGGCTCCCCTTATAAAATTGAACAGAAAACCTAAAGTGGATTTTCTTCCATCAAGATCTTCATTCATATATACATCCATAAAACCTTCTAAAATTGGTTCACTATTACCAAAGCACAAACTCTACTTCGATGTGTCTCTCAAGTATCTCAGAGTCCATTTTACTACTTCCCAATGAAACTTTCCATATTTCTCCTTTTTTGTTGAGGGACATGCATGCTTATATAGTTTAAAGTGTGATGCCAATGGCTTTCTAACTAGCTTGACATTTTGCATATTAAACCTTTCTAACACTCGTTCAATATATCTCCCTTACGACAACCACAATCTCCTATTCTTCTTGTCCTGAGTTATCCCCATGCTAAAAATCTGCTTTGCAGGTCCCAAATCTTTCATATCAAAAGATTTGAATAAGTCCTCTATCAACTTTTGGATTCTACCAATGTTTTGATCCACAATCAGTATGTCATCAACATAAAAAAGACGAATGCTGAAATTCTCACTTGAGAACTTATTAAAATACACGCATGAATCAACATAAGTTCACTCAAAACCATGATTTCTCACGAAAGAATCGAACTTCTGATACCACTGCCTTAGAGCTAGTTTAAAACCATATAGACTTTTCTTCAACTTACAAACCAGATTTTCCATACCTTTAGCTTTGAAACCTTTCAGCTACTCCATATAAATCTCCTTTCCAAGTCTCCTTGTAAGAAGGTTGTTTTAACATCTAACTGTTCAAGTTCAAGACCCAAACAGGCAGTTAGACCAAAATTGTTCGAATTGAGGTCATTTTGACTATCGGTGAAAAGATTTCATCAAACTTAATACCCTTCTTTTGACTGAATCCTTTCACTACCAGCCTCACTTTGTGCTTTACTAACTTGTTACCATCTTTCTTTATCATGAACACCCACTTGTTCTTCAATGTCTTGTTTCCTTTTGGAAGCTTTACAGGCTTGTATATATTATTCTTCTTCAAATAATCCATCTCTTCCTTCATATGCGAGCCAGAGATCTTTATCTTCATAAGATGTAACCTTTTGCACATTCTTGAGCTCTCTGTCAGCAATAAATAATAGGTAATCAGAACTTGGATACCTTATAGAAGGTCTTTTCTCCATTGTCAACCTTCAAAGCTACGTTTCATCAGTTGTTGGATCCAACTGCTCCCTTGCTCATTATCTTTAATGGATTAATCTCTGGTATTGTTTGGATGTGGTTTATGTAGTTCATCAATATCAAATTGTATCTGATCACCACCAATATATGCTTGATCACATACTTATTCTTCTTCACCTATTCACTACTCAATAGTCGAAGGAATTGGTAATGAGCCAACTATGCCAACTGATGAGTTCCAATATGATGATTTATCTCCACTTCGAAGATCAACACTTCTCTTGTGCTCCTAGAACACTACATTTTAGCTCCTGACCACCTTTTGCTTCTTTAGGTCATAAAGTCTAAAGCCAAATTGATCACCACCGTATTCAACAAAGATGCAAGGTATCGACTTTGAGTTAACCTTCTTTCTCTAATAATTGGGAACATGTTTGAATACTTTGCAGCCAAAAACTCTAAGTTAATGATATATTGGATTCTTGCCAGTACATCCTCTCTCAGGAACTTCAAAATCCAACAAAACTGAGCGAGCTCGATTTATCAGATAAATCACTATTTAGACTGCTTCTCCCCAAAATATCTTGGGCAACATAGACATCCTAAGCATGCATCGAACTTTCTCAACAATGGTTTTGTTCATCCTCTCAACAAACCTATTATGTTATGGAGTCCTTAGTTTGGTTTTCTTATGTCGAATGTCATATGATGTATAGTATTCTTCAAACACCTTAGAAGTATACTCTCCTCCATTGTCTATTTGCAGGCACTTTAGCTTCCTCTACCATAATATAAAATTTCTTGAAAGTTTCAAACACTTGACTATTAGAGTTTAACATGTACACCCAAGTCTTCCTGAAAGCATCATCAATAAATGTAACAAAATATCTATTACCTCCTAGTGATTCCTTCTTAATAGGATTATAGAGATTTGAATGCATTAACTTTAATAACTTTGGCTTTCTTATAGATCTTCTCTTGAAAGAGACTCTATGCTATTTTTCAATTAAATAATGATCAGAAGGATTAAATGGTTGTGAGTTTTTAATTAGGTTAATGGATTTTCAACCAGCAACTTTAATCCCTTCTCACTTATATTTCTCAATCATTAGTGCCACAAATTCAGTGAAGATTCCTCTTCGGCTGTGTATACTTCTGCACTGCCACACACTTTTAAATGTGTCTATCTTATACAACAAGCAACATAACTCTCCTAGGGAAAACTTCATCGTGACTTTGGAGAGTTTCCACTTCTTATCCCCGAAAGTGTGTTGAAAACCTTCTTGATCTAATGTATTCACCAATAATAAATTTAACCTTAGATCGGGGATATGTTGGACATCTCTCAAAGTCAGTAAGCACTTGATATTTATTTAAACTCAGATATCGCCCATACTAACTATCTTGGTGAAACTTTGGTTTCCCATCTTTATGCTCCTAAAATCTTCGCTCTTGAAGCTTAAGAAGTACTCATTCTTTGGAACATAATGATAAAATGCTCCTGTGTAAATCAACCATTCAGAACCAATATTGCTAACATGGAAGCATTCACTAGTTGTACAAACTAAGGACACCTCATCATCCATGCTTGAAGTAGTTATAGTTATACTCTTATCATCACTATCACTTTGATGATCTTGCTTTTTCTAATCTCTCTTCCATTTATAGTAGAACCTTTTAATGTTTCCTGGCTTATTGCAATAGTGACATATCTTCACATTATTGTCACCTCTGGACTTTGAACTATTCTTAGACTTGCCATACCCTTACTCTTGTTCCTCCCCTGCTTTTTGTGATGAAAGCCTACATGTTGTCAACTCCAATCTCCTTTCTTCTGATTTCTTTATTAAATATGCTCTCTTTGATTACATCCAAAGAGACACTCCTTTAGGAGCTGAGTTGCTAATCATCACCACTAACGTTTCCCAGCTACCTGTTAAGGAGCTTAACAAGAACAAAGCTTAAAACTCACTATCAAAAATGATCTTCATTGTAGTAAGCTTGTTGATTTTGTCTTGGAAATCATTTAGATGCTTCAACATTGATTTTCTAGCTTTCAACTTCAAATTCACAAGCTTCTTAATCAGAGAGACCTTATAATAAACAGTCTTCCTTTCATACAGACATTTTAGCTTCTTCCATATCTTAAAAGAATCCGTTTATTGAGACAAATGGTTGAATAGGTCAATATCAATCCATTTCCTAGTAGTGCCCAAAGTTTTCTGCTTCATCTTTTCCCATACTTTGTCTATCATCTTTTCAAGTTTTGAACATCATCCTTTACACCTCTGTCTACATCGATAAGATCAAAGAGATCCTTGCAATATAGAAGATCCTTTATTATGGGCCTTCATATTGAGTAATATGGTGACATTAACTTGACTATAGAGCTATTTTCACCTTTCATTATGATGGATCTGATATCACTTATTAAGAGACAAATATACAACTCTCTAAAAGATTAACCAAATATTAACGACAAGAAAAAACTCTTCAAATTGCAGTAGCAAAAAAAAAGAATAAGAAATAAATATATGAAATAAACACAATATGAAAACCCTCCAATGTACAGGAAAAAACCAAAGGCAAACTGACAAATAAATCCACTAAACTTAATAAGGATTTATAGGCAAATTTTGATCTCTCACCCCCCATAAAAATAAGTTGTCTCACAAAGTTTCAATATTGAAACCAAAGTTGATATCACAATCAACAACCACTCAAACCAATCCCAAAACAATCAAACAAGGATAAGAATTAAAAAATCTTTGCCCTCTCTCTACTTTTCCACATATTTTGGACATTGTGGCTACTCTATCTATGTAAATCTACATTTTTTCTCTTTTATATCACGAAATAAGGTTTTTTTGCCACTTACACAGTCACTTATATCTTTGTGTAAGTAACCGTGTATCTTTATAACACCACCTTATATGTAAAAATACATGGTTATGGAGAGTTACACAGTCTCCACCAACTATCGTGTCTCTTCACACCTTTACAAAGAATTACATGGTTGATCTAAATATTCATGTAAGTCAAAACACAAACGATAAAGTTGTCTACGATCACCAAAAGTCTCAAAATAGAGTTGGACACTCAATACTCAAAATTGTTAGAAACATTATAAAGTATTAGCAAAGATGTTCTTATAGGACTAGTTTTTTAAGGAAGAATAAGTTGTTAGGCACATGGTGTTGTTTTAATGGCATATGGTGGCAGTTAAAGAGGAGGAGGAAGGCAAAGCTGCTGCAACATTGATGAAGGTGGACGACAAAAGTGTCAAAATCTTTTATATAATGCCACATAATAATGGGATATCCTTTTTGACTAAAAATAATAAATGATGTCACGTTAGTAAATGTAGTATTTAACTGATGGATGGTCAATCCTGTCAAATTTTTGTCCACTTTACGTTTGTTCTAAATATTGTGAAAATGTTATTATTCAAATTGAATGCTTCAAAATGTTAAGGTCTAAATTGTATTCTGATGTAGAAATTGAGGTTCAAAATGTACATTTAGTCAATTATTTACCTTGTGCCAGGCTTTCTGTTCCTTTTTATTCATTAAAAACTTGCTGTAAGATTTACTAGTGAATTAAACAAAAGAATGACCAATCCATTGATACCTATCTTCCATACCAAGGTTAGGACTATAACCTGGAATGATCTATACCAACTCAACAAGAACATAATAACATTTATTAGCATTTATCCAAACCTTCACCTTGGCTTTTCTAAAGATTCTATTATGTATATAATGCACTAATTATGTATGGATTTAAAGGTCCCATTTAGCTCCAGTTATTAAAGTATAACGATGCTTTTTTCTATTTCCAATCTTACATATGATTTTATTAGCTAGCATTCTTCTAAGCTTCATTAATTGTGATAAGAACCGTAAAAAGTAAGATTTTATCTTCATTTCTCAAAGGCTTTTGCCTCTTAGAAAATAGGTATGAATCTATCTAATCAATAACACATCTTTGTTTTACATTAACCTCCACAGTCATTTACTTATGAACATCTTATTGCTTAAGCTGATTTAGGTAATTCTTAAAACTCTTTTTTCCTTAAGTTTGCAGATTTCTCTCCAATTTACCTTGGCATTGGTTTTTCCCACTATGCCTACCTCCCTATAAGAAGTCCCTTATCATCCTTTCCAATGACTTAATTAAAGGATAATCAATCCTAAAGTGCCCAACCTTTTGGGATTTTTCAATCAAATGTTCAAGATTTTAAACTTTTTTAATTAAGTGACCAAACTTGCAAAACCTTAATAGTTCAATTCAAAATGTTAGTTCCATTAGTAATTTAATGATTTGGCTAATCGAATCTTTACTATTCATGATATGTAAATGTCCAATTGGAAAAATAGTAGCCATGGTTAAATAAGAGTAGAGAGAATTGTTTCAGGTGAATACCTATATATCATTAACATCAAAGATTTAGCTAGTCAATTTAACAAATTATTAATAGAACTAAAATTTTAAACTAAACTGATAAGGTTTAAAAAGTTAGTTACGCAATTGAAAATTATAAAAACTTACGTAGTGGATTGAAAAAATCCTAAAAGGTTGGGTTCTTAAGGATTGGTTATTCCCTTAATTAAAGTTTTAGAGAGAAAGGTATATAATGCCCAGTAAATATGGAGTGAATTAAGAATTGCTTTTATTAATTAAACCCTTCTTGCATATCATGGTTCTTTATTAAACCAACAACCCAATCTATTCTGTACTCTCTCCATTAGTCGAAAACAATCTTTTAATTGTAGTCTCTTAGTTAATGATGAAAGGTCTAAGTAAGTGAAGGGGGTTTAAAACTATAAATCAGATATGCTTAAAAGCTAAGCTAAAAGCTGTAAGATAATTGTTGAAATGATCATATGGTTTTTATTGCAATTAATCTCCAAAAATGAGAGCCTTTAGAGGTAAGTAGTGAAGCAATTAACATACCTAAAGATATGTCATGAGTCTTAAAAAATAGGGGCAAATCATCCACAATTGAAAAACTAAACAAACCAAACTTTTACTTTTATTGTGGTATTTGTAATTAAGATACAAGGTGATATTATGTTTAACCAATCTAACCAGTTCTCTATGTATAGAAATAAACATATAAAGAGACATAAGATCACCTTGACTCATGCCCCTACATCCTTAGAATAGATTAGTTGGCTCCTTATTGATTAAGGCACTAAAAAAAATGGAAGTTATGCAGCATCTCAACTAGTTCCCAAATTATTAGGAAATCTAAAGGCCTTAAGGAGTTAAAGAATTAAATTATAACTAATGAGTCATAAGCTTTATGGAAGTCCATCTTTATTACATAATTCATAGATGAGTTCCTTTTTGTATAACCTTTAAAGGGTTCTCGAATAATTTTTACATTATCACCGATATGTCTATCTTTCAAAAAAGCTCATTAAGTTTCATTTATCAAAGGATTCGTCACTCCTCTTAACCTTGATGCCAATAGTTTAAAGATGATTGTATAAATAAAATTGCGGTAAGATATAAGCCTAAACTCATCACGAGATTCAGGGTTGGGACCTTTAGGGATTTAATAAATGTATGTTTTATTGATTTCCCTCAAGAGCTTCCCTTTCTTAAAAAATTCCAAATTTGCTTATATTACCATTTCTTTAACGAATGACTGTGTTTTTTTTTAAATCATATTAAAACAATAAGGTCTTGGGGATTTAAAGGTATTGATCTCAAAGAAAACTTTCTCAATATCTTAAGTAGTAACTAATTTGTTAAGGAACCATATCTTCTCTTGTTTAAATTGATTTTTAATGAAGAAGCTTAATTCTTAAATAGATGAGTTGTTGCTTATTGTAGCAAAAGTGTTTTTAAAGAAACTATAAGCTTCTTCCTTTAGGTCCTTTTGAGATTTGATCAATTCTCCATTTCCTTGATTTAATAGAAGTATAGGGAAAAAAAATACTATTATCCCTTTCTTTCATCCAATAAACATAAGCTCTTTTCTTAAGGAGGGAATGATGTATCTCAATAGCCTTGGTGTAAGTTTCATCTGCTTTCTTATTTTCTTCTAATAATTTAGAGTCTCCTGGTTGTTGATAGAGCTTGTTTCTATCCCTTACATGAATTACATTCTAACTTATACTTAACTTTATTTTGGCATTTAGTTCCTTTAGCTCATGTTTGATCATCTGTAATTTTTTCAAAAATATGAAAGTTTTATGGCCTTGGATTTCTCTTGACATACCTCTTATGATATCCTCATCAAAACTACCTCTATAAGTAATTATTAAACCTAGATGGGTCTTTCCTCTTATTTTTTAGGAACATGTTTTAGGCTGTAATAGTTGGATGATCTGAGAACCTCATGCTCCCTTAGTTAGCTTTACTTTATAAGAATTCTTCTAACCATTCTTCACTTACCAATGCTCTTTCCAACTTCATTTTCACTTATCATTTATAGTTTTGATAATTATCATTGAAAACTATGGGTTGAGGCCTTATTTGGTCTAAAATCTCCTCTATGTTGATAAAATATTTGATGATATTGAAAAAAACATTTGTTGATATTGTAAAAAATAACTAACATCAAATAAATTCCACATATATCAAAGAAATATGTAATAAATGCTCCTCTTTAATCTATAAATTATTTATTTATAAAAATCAAGTTTCAGTATCACTACTCTCTTTTCCGATTTGTCAATAATGAGAACTTGTTCAAGAAATGAATAATTAAAAAAAGAAGAAAAACTTATATATCAATTTAAAGATCAATTTATCTTTCTTCCCTTAAGATCAAGTATTTCCTCTCTTTATATACATACATACATACATACATATATATATATAGATATAGATATATATATATATATACTTCTTTTACTTCCTTACTTGATTCAAAAATTGTATCTTTATACAAATTTCCTTATTTGACTAATACGATGACTTTTGGTTATTTTCCTTTCAAATTTGTTTGAGATGATATGGTTATACCATATTTGATACTAATAGGGTAATATAAATTGTCGATATTTATTTGATGCCTTTTTGTGGAGGACAAGAGAATGCTGTTAAATCTTTTGTATTATCATGTAATCTAAGTTGCCAATATCCTGATTTTGCATCTAAGGTGGTAAACCATTGATATCCTTTTAATTTATTTATAATATAATCCTTTCTAGGTAATTTATATGCATCACCTATGGTTGCTTCATTTATAAAATTTAACAGCATTCTCTTGTCCTCCACAAAAACATTATCAATGGAATGTATTAACTTTTGGATTAAAACAAGCTCCTAGTATTTATCAAAGATTTATGGACAACAACCTTAGTGGATTAGAACAATTTACTTTTGTATATATTGATGATGTAATTATTTACTCGAACCAGGATAAAATGGATCATTTGAAAAAGACTTATAAGGATTTGGTATCCGTTAATGTCAACACGTGTTTTCGTTAGCAAAGTAGTATCAGAGCTTTGTGAGATCCTTCACGTCTTGGGTTCGAATCGCTTCCTTCGAGTTGACATTACGCGGTATCGAGTACCCCAGAAACAACTGGGATCTGACGGGTTTCGCAGCAAACTAGACTCTCGGGGTGTATGGGCGCCCACCGCGGAGGCGTGGTGGACTTATAAGGATTTGGTATCCGTTAATGTCAACACGTGTTTTCCAAGAACAAATAAGTAGACAATTGAAAAAGATACCAGAAAATAAAAGACATAAAATTGGTTATATTCATTTATCAACTATCCAAATTTTATTAAAATCAAC
>JANQAP020000100.1:8923516-8941256 GCA_026874005.2 Erythroxylum coriaceum
GGTAAAATTGGGGAATTCGGTAGGGATCCGATTCTTTGGTTCAATCTCAGCCTACACCCTAATTAAGCATAATTCAACAATTTGTTGTTCTCAAACCTCTCCTACCAACTATTAATCATGGGTTAATAATTAACCTGAGTTTTCCTTTAGGTTTTGTTTAATCAAGATACGATCATTAATTAAACTTAACCACCGAATAACCTAGGATACAATCTCTAGATTTAATTAAGTAGTAGCATTACGAATTAGGAAAACTAATTAATCAAGGCAATAATCACATATGATTCGTCATTTAACCTAGGTCATGTTATCCTTAATGATTACGAATCATTAGTCGCTACACATGAATTTCAACATAATAATTACGGATTATATCGAAATTCTAACAATGGGTATGCATTCAAACAATTCAATGAACGCATTAAAATCATCCTTTCACAATACCCTATGGGTTCATACACAAATAACTGAACAATAACGAAATTCTAATTATCTATACACAAAACCCAAAACAATTAACATAGGATAACACAGTCAATTTCTAATGAGAGAAAGAAATAACAAAAAAATGAAAAAAATACTTAACTAGGGTCATTGGCATCGATGTCACCTCCGAATCGGTGTCAGAACGTCTAACTGTCTATGAGTCTCTCAAACAAATGCTTCATCCCTATTAAAACCATCCCCAACCGAAAACCACAAAATTCTACTTCACTGCGTAAATTTTTCATGATGGGACAAATAAACCTTTGTCCCACCCCATTATTCACACAGCTCTTCTGTTATTCTCTGCTGCCTCCACTCTTGACTGTAGCTTCTCTACTGTAAGCCACGTTGCCTACTCCTTCTCTATTTTCTACTCTAGTCACAAGCCTCCAAGCCACCTCTCTCCACTCTCCTGTAGCTGATGGGATGAATTAAGTGCCTCCATTCCAAAACCCCTAGCTGCTCTATGTGTTTTTCTTTAAAACGCATGCGTGTGTTGCGTTAAACACAGCATATGCATTACGTTGAACGCAACACAAATGCAGCTTTTCCCAGCTGCGTTTTGTTATCTGTTGCTCCTCAATGTGTTGTCGTTTCTGCCTTGACTGCTATTCTTTTTTTTTCAATAAACATTCTTCTTCTTTGTATTTTGATATGTTTCCTTGTCTTTTAATTTTCTTCTTCTTGCTCCATAAAGACAAGTAAAATTTATTCTCTAGAAAACGGCCCAAATGTAGTGCTTTTGACTCATTTTAATTTCTTTGCTTCCAAATTGTACCTAAAATCATAAATGAACTAAGGTAAGTATCTTAAGTCATTTTATGTCATTAATCGCTAAGTGTAAAGGATTAAATATATCAACAATTAAATACATATCAGAGAGCTAAAAAGACCTAGACGTTAAGACAAAATATAAAGGAATATGGCAGAAGAAGGAGAGCAAGGAGGAATTGAGAGGGCATTGATGAACTTTATGAGGCTAGGTTTCAATCCTCAAGGAGTTACAAGGCCTGCGGTTCAAGCTAATAACTTTGAAATCAAGCTGGCACTTCTCAACATACGTCAGAGTAGTATGCAGTTTTATGGGTTGTCAAACGAAGATCTTAACACCCAACGTGCTAACTTCTTAGAGATCTATGACACCATCGGGTTTAATGGGCTGTCTAATGATGTTGGGAGGTTAAGATTGTTTTCTTTTACCTTGAGGGATCAGGCAAAGGCATAGTATAACTCACTCAGTTAAGGGAAAATCACTACTTGGGAGTAGCTAGCCCAAGCTTTCCTGCCTAAGTACTTCCCCTTGACTAAGACAACAAAAATCATCAAGGAGATCACAAACTTTCAATAAAGTGATGGGAGCTATTGTATAAAGCCTAAGAGAGATTTAAGGAATTACAAAGGAGTTACCCTTAGCATAACCTTCCGAAGGAGTTCCTTTGTAAACATTCTCCAATGGTGTGAATCAGAGCACAAAGGGAACCATAGATGCCGTTACAAGAGGACCTTTGATGAGGAAAATTATTGATGTAGCTCATGACCTTTTAGAAGAGTTAGCGAGCGACAGTTGCATGTGGTCAAATGAAAGGAGTAAACAAGGGTCTAAGAAGCAAAAAGGGATGATTCCAATTGACTCAGTGACAGCCTTATAAACACAGATTACTGCACTCACCAAGCAGTTGAACAACATGTAAGGAGCTTCTTCATCCACATTCAAAGCCACGCAATAACAATGTGAGTTATGTGGGAAGGAAAACAATGGCACAGTTGAGTGTTTCTTGCTAGGAGCCAGTGGTACAGAACAAGTAAATTACTTGAGCTAGCCGTAAAGAGGTAACAATCTATACTCTAACACTTATAATCTTAGGTGAAAAAATCACCCAAAATTTTCATGGAATACTAACAATGTAGGTAGCCAAGTGAGAGCATAAGGACCTCTCGAATTTCACAAGACTGACTTGGGTCTTTAGAGAGCAAAATAGACAAGTTAATGGATGTATTGGGTTCAAAATTCTCAAGCCAAGAGGAAGTTCAAAGAAGAAAAGAAGAGAGTCAAAAGAGAATGGAGGCAAAGTTTGACCAAATTGCGAAGAACCACACTTCATCCATCCACAACTTGGAGGTACAGGTAGGTCAACTTGCTAATACTTTGTCTTCTAGGAATGCAGGAAGTTTACCACACAATACTAAGGCCAATCAAAAGGAACATCTTAAGGTGATCACACTTAGGAGTGGCAAGCAATTGAAGGATCTAAGTGTACAAAAGGATAGCCAACAAAAGGAGGAAGGTAAAGGCAAAGAGATAGAAGAAGAGAAGGTAAAAGAGAAAGAAGAAGAGAAGCCATAAATAGCACCACCACCCTATAAGCCTAAGATTCCACATCCTCAGAAGGTGAGACAACATCAAGTAGACAGTCAATTCTCTAAATTCATGGAGAAGTTGAACAAGCTTCAAATTAATTTGTCTTTGGTGGAGGCATTGGAGTGTATGTCCTATGGGTACAATTAGGTGTTCATATACCTACAGGACTAAGAGAAGACTACTTTCACTTATCCTTATAGGACTTTTGCTTATAGGAGGATGCCTTTTGGTCTATGCAATGCACCAGCCATATTCCAAAGGTGCATGATGGCCATCTTTGAGGATATGAATGAAGACTTCATGGAGGTATTTATGGATGACTTCTCTATTTTTGGAGACTCTTTTGATCATTGCTTGTTTAATTTGGATAGAGTGTTACAAAGATGCAAGGAGTCTCATTTAGTCTTGAATTACGAGAAGTGTCATTTTATGGTCCAAGAGGGAGTTATTTTAGGCCATAAGATCTTATGTAGGGGGATTGAGGTAGATCGAGCTAAGACTGAAGTGATTGGAAAGCTCCCACCTCTTACTAACAATAAGGACATTCGAGCATTCCTTGGTCATGTAAGGTTCTACAAACAGTTCATCAAGGGCTTTTCTCTTATTATTAGAGCCTTGACTCACTTGTTAGTTAAAGATGTGTCTTTTAGGTTTGAAGGTGATTGTTTAGATGCTTTTAACATGTTAAAAAAGTCACTTACAACAAAACCTATTTTGATGTCGCTAGATTGGTCACTTCCTTTCAAGATCATGTGTGATGTAAGCAACCATGCCATTAGTTATGTACTCAGACAGCGGAAGGAGAAGAGGCTACATATAATTCACTATGCCAGTAAGACCTTGACGGGAGCACAATTGAACTACACCACTACTAAGAAGGAGTTGCGTGCAGTGGTATTTACATGTTAAATTTTTTTTTATCTTTTAGGATCACAAGTTATTGTTTTTATAGATCATGCAATGTTGTGTTATCTCTTTGCAAAGAAGGATGCCAAGGTTAGGCTCATCCGATGGGTGCTTCTGCTCCATGAATTCAACATTGAGATTGAGGACAAGAAAGGAATATAAAATGTTGTAGCAGACCACCTATTGAGACTTGAAGGGTACAAAATAAAGAGGACGCAAAAATTAAAGAGAGTTTTCAAATTAAAGAGCATTTTCCTAATGAGGCCTTAATGATGGTAGAAAATCCTTTTCTTCCTTGGATTACAGATATTGCCAATTATCTCTCAGGACGTATTCCCCCTTTAATCTCTCACATCGACAAAGGAAACGTTTCTATTTGGGATGAACCTGTGTTATATAAAATATGTGCTGACAATATGATTCGTAGGTGTGTCCCTAAAGATGTAATGCCTAAAGTTTTAACTTAGTGTCATAGTTTAGTTTATGCAAGACACTATAGAGTGAACAAAATGGCTGCTCACATTTTAGAGTATGGATTTTACTGGATAAACTTGTTTAAGGATGCCTGAGATTTTGTATTGCATTATGATAGGTGCCAAAAAGTGGCAATATTTCGAAGATAGATGAGATGCCACTTTCAAACATCATGAAGGTGGATATATTTGATGTGTGGGGCTTAGATTTCATAGGACCATTCCCATATTCCCTAGGTAACTCTCATATATTAGTTGGAGTTAATTATATGTCTAGGTGGGTCGAAGCAATAGTTACTCCAATAAATGATGGCAAGGTGGTGCAACGGTTCATCAAGAAGATCTTTACTAGATTTGGGGTTCCTAGAGCTATCATAAGTGATAGAGGGACTCACTTTTGCAACAAACCTTTTGAGCTTCTTCTGAGGAGATATAAAGTTCATAATAGAGTGGCAACCCCTTACCACCTGTAAATGAGTGGTCAAGATTTTGGAGAAGGTAGTGAACACTTTAAGAAAAGATTGGGCTTTGAAGTTAGACGATACATTGTGGGCTTACAGGATGACTTTCAAAACTCTCATAGGTTAAACACCATATAGATTTGTGTGTGGCAAGGCTTGTCATTTACTATTGGAGTTAGAGCATAGAGTCTAATGGGCAATTAGAATATTGAACATGGATTGGAAGCTAGCGGGCGAGAAGAGATTATTACAATTTGATGAATTGGAGGAGTTAAGGTACGATGCATATGAAAATGCCAAGTTGTGCAAGGAAAGGGATAAGAAGTGGCATGATGCCCACATTCAAGAAGAAGGAATTCAAGAGTGCGAACTTAGTGCTTTTGTTCAATTCACGACTTCGGTTATTTCCCAGAAAGCTCAAGTCAAGATGGAATGGCCCTTTCAAGGTTATGCCAATGTTTCCACATAAAGCTTTAGAGTTGGAAAATGATAAGGGTGAAACTTTTAAGGTTAATGGGCATAGGTGCAAGTTATACTTTGGAGGGCCATTCTCACAAGAAAGGGAAGTACTTTATTTCCTTTCACTCACTCTTTCATGATTGCATATGGAATGGTCAAGTTAATGACCTTAACTTAGCATGTTTGTCCTTCATTTTCTTATCTTTATGTTAGTGTGGTTTTGCTTTGATTTGATAGTGTTTAGATTGGTTTTGATTAGGTTTTAACTTGTTTCACCCTTCAATCTCTTGTAGTTTAGGTGCTCAATGACGTGTTTTGAGGTTACTAAAAGGTTTTTTGTGCATCATAGCTTGTTAGAGGACCAAAGGACAAGAGGAAAAATGTGCCACCTCCATTGCCCCCACCACCATTAGCCCATTTTGCCTTTAATCTCTCCTATTATTCTTCTTATGTTTTGTGTTTGTTTTTCATTGTGTTGTTTATTGGTTTTGGGTGTTCTTCTTTTCACATTAAGGAAAATGAGTTGTTTAATTATGGGGAGGTACTCTTTGCATTTATGTTTGCATTTTTGCATATCATTTAAGATGCATGTTAGGTTGTTAGTATTACGTGTGTCATTTCCCTTACATTTGAATCTTTGTGATGAATGTGTTGCCATGAGATTCTATCATGCTAGTTGGAATAGGATTAAATGCATACATGAACTCAAATTAGTCTACTTGAGTGGAGAGTGAACAATGTGGAATGATGAAAGCAGTTAGTTGCATAAGCTTACTCAGAGCTTGACACTTAAGCAATGAGGTAGTGTATAGAAGCATAATGGATTTTCATTTAAGCCTATGTAAGGAATTGAGCCTTTATGACTCCATTTTATAGTCATTTCATTTCCTTGTTTGTGTGATTTTTCCTTAGGTAATTATCTTCAGAACTTGCTTTGAATCAGTTTAAATTTACTAGATGCATGCTAAATTGAAATGATTAAGGCCTTTTCTGTTTTAACCCTTGGCTTAAATGATCTACCTTTTTATTATCCCTTGCTAGCCTCGTTGAACCTTTAACCTTTTGTTTCTTGAAATCACCCCATTTTAAAACTCACCAATCACAAGTTAATAGAATGCTAAATGATACTTTAGTTTGGGATTTTTTTTTGCCTACAATTTTTTTCCTTTCTGAGATACTTTGAGCAAATTTTAGTACTTCTACTCTTAGAGCACATTGCATTTAGTTGTTGTTTTCTACTTATTGTTTCTTTATTATGATAAAAAAAAGAGAAAAGAACATAATCAAATAATAAAAAAGAAAAAAGAAAAGAAAGAAAAGAAAAAGGAATAACATGTAGTAGCATTAATAAGTATGAAGTAGTAGTTATATCCATTTGCATATGTCAGAAGTTTATCTTTGTCCTCCCTTTGAACACTTAGTACTTTATAAATGCTTGTGATAAACCCCTAAAACCTTTTTGACCCACCTTAACCTTAGTCACATTACAACCCAAAACAAAGTACTTTTGATCTATCTTAGCATGTAATCATTATGGAGGAGAATTGGTATATTAGTAAGCCTATGATAGTGTGGTTTCATACAGAAAGTTTGATCAAAACATTAACCATCAAACACTTAAGAGAAATGAGTGAAATCTGCGAAGAAGGTCCATTTTGAATTTATACTTATCTTTGAGTGATGGTTTAATATTGTGTATTTGAGGTGCCTTGATGAGTTTGCTACTGTTTCAAGGTTAATAGCGAAGAACGGAGGAGTTTTAGACGGAACCCGGGCCATAACAAAGGCCCATGATCATGGTAGGCAGGCCACAATCGTGATAGAAACACTAAGATTGGCCCAAAGTCGTGGCCTGCATGCCACCATTGTGACAGAGAGCTTACTCAAGGGCCACGATCATTTCATATAGGCCACGATCGTGGCCAACATAAGGATAAATTCGGGGACACTTCCAGACTCAAGTTTTCAATGGACTTTTTGGTCTTTTCGAAACCCCCCAAAAAACCCCTATGTGACTAAAAGACAACACATACACATATTCAGATCCACCATTCAGCTTTTTCTGGACTGATCATAAAAAGTCACAAGCTTATAGGTGCAAAAGGTGGGAATCGGGGTTGATAATCAAGAGCTTCCATCAAGCTTCCATTCTCCAAATTTTCAGATACAAAAAGGGAAAAAAGCTACCATTGTATGGTTTTTTTTGTTTTTCCAGTATGTTTTGTATTATGGAGTATATAGATATGGTTGAACTTGTTCCTATTATAAGTGGCTGAATTTATTGTAGAGATTACTTTTAAATTACTTGTTTAACTCCTATTTTTTTGTTTTGAATGAATGATTGCTTTTGATAAATGTTGTATTTAAACCTTACAATATATTAAGAAATTGAGTTGGGTAAATTGTGTAGGGCTATACAATGAGAGTTGGCACCATATAAACCTACATTTATCAAGTGAATTGATTAGTTAGAGAGAGATCTTGACTAATTAGTTGATTACCTATAGGATAGCTTCATAACTAGTTAAATTGGTAGAATAATTTTGGATTGAGAGATTGCATAGTTAATTCCATTTAATTTGGCTAGGGACATTTGATTACACCTTGAGAGAGGTTGATTGAAACATTAGGACATCTTAGGTGAGGCCTAATTCAATCAACAAAGTAGGAGGGAGACAAGATAAGAAAAAAATGATCTTTAATCTTTAATCTTGAAATCAAAGTTTCTACGCTTTTATTACATTATTTATTCGTTGCTAGTTTGTTTGATTTAGTTTTTTTTAGTTTTTATTATTTAAATTTGAGTCTTAAACAAAGCACAACATGAATTAAGTGGTGCCTAAGCACAATCTCTGTGGGATGATATCTACTTTTTACTACAAGTAACGACCCGAGTACTTGCGTTTTTTAGCGTTAAACAAGTACTTTATTTTTGTATTCAACAAAACTTGCTATTTATAAATTAGTAATGTATGAAATAAGGGAGACTGTGTATTACATTTTGCTTTAAGGGAGTATATTTACTGTCATTTATTTTTATCAATATCACCAAATATCTTATTATCATCAAAATTATGGGTTAGGACCTCACTTGATCCAACTATATTTTAGGCCCTTAAATAATGAATATTGCCTTATAAAGACTAACCTTCTGTTTTCGCTCTAGTGGCTTCCCTTAAACAAACCACTAGTTTTGAGTCACTAGCTTATTTTTTAATATTGCTTTATAAAAAAAAGTATTTGGAAATAAGTATTTAGAAATAATAAGGATATTGGGTAACATTGAAAGCTTTTTGTTAGTGAAATCTTTTTCTATTAGTAATTTAAAAAAATTTTATAGTGATAAATAAAAAAATCAAAAGTTGAAATTATATCATTATTGTTATATAAATGCATAATATAAAAGACTTGGACATCCTCAATAGTTTACACTTCTTTAAAATGTATTCTTGTGTTCCAAAATTACTAAAATAAACACCTTGTGATATGATAAATATTAAAAATGATCTCTTAAAAAGTTTTTATCGAGTTATTTTAATATAGTTCACTATTAGTCAAGTCAAAGTAGTAGTACAAATTATTTCATGTGATTAAACAATTATTCATATAATAATCAATATTAATATAATTTCACAAAATCTTACTAAAAGATCATTTTTAGTATTGGTCATACCATAAGGTGTTTTTGTAGTAAATTTAAAATATTAGGATGCATTTTGAAAAAGTGCAAACCATAAGGTATATTGTATATTTTTCTATGCTAAAGTGGAGTTGTTTCACTAAGTCTTGACCATAAAGCAATCTATTGAAAATAATTATACTTTTCATTTATTCTTGATTTAAAATATTTCTTATGGGTTCATAAATCTTTTATTTATATAACTAAAGTAAAAATTTTCTCATTTGTTCTTCACATTTAATGTAATAATATAATGACAACTCTATTGGTGTGACAAAAGCTTGTCCTTTGTAGGCAAAACTTAACTAATCAATCATGTAATCAATAACTTGCATGCATATTGTGCTTCTCATATGATGTTGATTAGGATTTGATTGTGTATAAGTTTTAATTATTAACCTTTGGTAATCCGCAAGCACACGGTTCGTAAGCGTAGTACTAAAGGTGTCGATTCCACGAGGAGGGAACTAATCTAATCCTAAAATCTAAGGCTAGAAACAAATAACAGAAATTTAAGATGCAACGAAACTAATATGAGAATTCAATTCAATCAATCAAATTAAGAATCAAACATGAAAATATTAATTATTAAGCAATTTGCAACACACCCAATAATCAACCAAAGGAAATTAACAATTGAGAGAAAGAGAATTTTACCTATCCTTAATGCTAACCTAACTGATTATGAATTATTGGATTGTTGGTTCTAGACTATCCTAGGGTTGATTGCTCTCTCGAGTTATAACCATTAACCATAAATCATAAACATTAATCAGATTATAGAGGTTGCAATCTCTCAATTAACAACCTATCTAAAACCCTAATTAGTTCTAAAGTTCGCTAATAAATTGTCAGAAACCTATACAAAATCTCTCTCCACACAAATTATCGATCTATTTAATTATGGTTTCTATTAAATCACCTAACTCTCATTAATCCAATTTAATAATTTTCATTCGATTCACCCTCTCAGTTTATTATTGAATTATGGAATAGTAGAATCAAATCATAACAATATCCAATAATCATATAAATAATCAGATTCTCATTAATTCACGAATAAAATTTCGAAGGTGAGTTTAGAATATCTTCGATATTCTAGATCCTATCATCAACTGTTCAATCTAATTCTATATAATAAATAAAACTGAAAAGAATAGGAAATACAATTTAAAATAGATGATGGGAGGCAGCGACGTCAGGAAACCTCCTGATCCA
The DNA here is from genome assembly GCA_026874005.2 of Erythroxylum coriaceum. NCBI lineage: Eukaryota > Viridiplantae > Streptophyta > Magnoliopsida > Malpighiales > Erythroxylaceae > Erythroxylum > Erythroxylum coriaceum. The sequence goes on from JANQAP020000100.1 coordinate 8,933,558, forward strand.
GGAAATACTTCAAGTCAGCTTCTTCTCCTCTTCTCTCTTCCTTCTTCTTTTCCTCTATCTCTCAATGATCTCTCTTTAGGATTTCTCAAGGTAGCTAATGTATAAAGCTCCTCTCTCCGCCTCTTTTTGTTCTTTTTATATCCTCTTGTGTTTTGAGTAACCTTAGGGTTTTTTTGGGGTCTGAAAGGTCCAAAAAATCTCTTGAAACTTGACTTTCATGAGTGTCTGCGCATCTGCCCGATACAGACCACGATCGTGGCTCACATCTGAGCCTTTTGTCATCATTGTGGCATGCAGGCCACGATCATGGGCCAAATCTGGAGCTTTTGTCATGATCGTGGCCTGACATGCCATGATCGTAGGCCGTTGTTTCGGTCCGAATGTCTCTGAAACTCCTCCGTTCTTTGATGTTGACCATGAAACACTAGCAATCACATGAAGGTACCTCAAAATATAATATTTAAACTCAAAGACTTGTACTAACCCATAAAATACTTAAAACATAAATAATTAACAAACTAACATAATTTAAACCTAAACATATACTAAATGATTTAATTAACGGCTAAACACATATCAAACTATGCCCTAAAACACGATGCAATTTACACTTATCAACATCCCTACACTTAAATGTTTACTTGTCCTCAAGCAAACAAAACAACAAACAATACAAAATCACAAAGCACATAATGCAATTAGGAGACAATGGCGTCAACTTCATGAAACAAGTTTAACTCTAATCACAATTATTCAAGTTATTCCAAATCATTAACATGAAAAATTCGTGTCTAAGAGCTCTGGACTAAATATACATATTAATGAAGACCCAAATGTCAAGTTATTCACCCTTTTTATGTAAGGCCCCAAATTGTACCCTAGTTGGAATGTTTCATTGAACATGTATTGCATATGTCTTAAATTATGGTTTAATGAATCATACTTAGAGAATGGGAATTTATTATCTTCATTAAAGACTTAAGGTATTAATGTTGGGCCCGAGTCTTGGAATATATTTCATGGATATATTACGCAAGGTTTGGGTAAAGATTAAGTGAAAATAAGGCTTGTAAGTACTTAAAAAACCCATGTTTATATTGATTTTAGCAAGTTCAAATCCTACACATGCACCCCTGTGTGACACTCAAACTTGTAAGTGTCATATCTTTTGATTCAGATGTCTACAAATTACAAACTTTATACCATTAGAAAGCTAAGAGGATAAGCTACAACTTTTATGAAGACAACTTTGTGTGTCTACAAATTACACACATATTCCTACAACTTTCATGAAGGAATGGAATTTTGGTTCTGTCATGAAGGATGATGAAATTTGGATTACAGTTGAATTTAGGATTCTATCATTGTTTGAGAATAGTCTGTAGTATTTTGGATATAACTTGCAACATACCGAACCAAAATGCATGATTTTGCTATCATTAGAAACTTAATACATAGGGGAACTTTTGGTTAGAATAACATAATTCCTAGAAACCTCTTTTTATATGTCAAAATAGCCATACAAATCTGACCCAAAACATGTCCTAAGAAATCTAAACTAATCTTGGTTGTGTAATTGTTGATATATATACGGTTTGGACTTTAACAATGGTTTTGTTAGACTTAAGTGAGATTAATAATGAACCTAGGTGATGTTAGATTAATGGAGAAAATCATGTTTGAGTTATGGTTTATAAATGGAGTTGATAATATAAAAGATATAGGGTTTATTAATGATGAGCATAATGTTGAATTGCTTGGTGTGATCATGAATGAATGAGCTCTTAAAGCTTATGTGTTATGAATTACATATGAATGATTGTCAATTGGGAATTTTTGCTATAATATTGTGACAATACCAGACCATCAGTTGTCCGAAGAGTTTTATAGTTGGGATTGTATTGGAAGTGCTTGCTAATTGGGTGCATATACATAATGTTTGATGACTCAACATTTCTATTGATGCAAAATTTCGTATGTTTGTATTTATAAGGTTTGCATAAAAATTTAGAAATCTGAAATGAATTATTTTAAAACTGTCAAGTCCTAGTCATGGGTAAATAGGCATGCCTAGAAGTTGCAGTTGCTCATGGACACATTTAAGATGTCGACACTTTAGTGTCTCCTGATAAGGACACTTCGGTGTCGAGATATAAGTCTCTCATGTTCTGTGTTACCGATCGGTATCTCCTGTTTTGGTCCCGTTACCTACTTCTGTAAAAAGGATTAGCAAGTTAATTTATTTTATACTCTGTTACATGTACAATTTGGTTATAATTAAGCAATGTTCTCAAATAATTAAGTTTTGTTCTAACTTATTCAGATACGGTTTTGACACAGACTAGTTCTGTTCTAATATCATGAGATTCTGTTCTGATAATTGTAAGATTTGCTTGAAGCCAATATATCCTATTTTGGCATATTCTGTTCTGGGATACTTATTGTTTGGAATGCACTTTTATATGTGATCTGATTTGTATATGTCATTATCATATGACTATTAGGGTCAATTACCATTATGTATCATGTTTAGTTTTCCTCACTAAACTATATGCTTAGCACAGTGGATTTGCCCCATGTAGGTTCAGATAGAAGGGTATAAAGACTGGGACAAGGACAATCGCAGTGGCCAAAGAAGATTGAGTTTTGTTTTAAAAAAATGTATATTTGAATTTGTTTTTGAGTTGTTTCTGATAATTGAAATAATTTGAATGTGTTGGAAGGTTTGTAATAACTATAATATAGGATGGATTGGGTTTTAAGACATGCTTGTGATAAGTTCAATGTGTTAATATATTTTGTTTGTAATCCATCTTATAATGCAATACAATGTATGTTTGGTTTTTAAGGAAGATTTCAAATTCTTTAGTTTATTTGTACTATTTTTTGTGGCATCCATATATTCTTCCAGGGGGTATGTGAGTGTTACATCTTTTGGTATCAGAGCATGGTTTAGGCGATTTTGGTTTAACCAGCGCTTAACTATTGCTTATAAGAGCTGTGTTTGGCCTAATGCAGTTTGTCCTATGTTTTGATTGTAAAATTAAATATGGAAAGATCTCATGAAGTCATTAATGAGGTTGTAGAGAGTAATAATCCTAAGTGATCTCGTCCACTTATATCTGGATCCTCTGGGATGAATTGAGATGAAATACCACCACCACCTCCTCCAGCTTCGAGAGAGGCTTTAGTTAAGTTGTCTCAGGATATGATGACATTATTGCATCGTATGACTGCACCCAAGGCTCCGATTGATCAGCTACAGAAGTATGGAGCTGAGGAATTTACTAGGACATCTTTGGAGGAATCTGAAAGAGCTGAATTCTGGATAGAGAAAGTAAAGAGGGTATTAGATGAAATCAATTGTCCATCAGATCAGATGGTGCATTATGCTGTGTCTCTTCTTCAGGGAGCAGCCTACAAGTGGTGGAAGTTTGTTTTAAGAAATCCTAAGCTACTGGTGCCTCTGACTTAGGATTTCTTTACCCAAGAGTTCAAACCTAAGTATGTTACGAAAGCGAATAGAAAGGAGAAGTGTAAGCAATTTCTGAACCTAAGACAGAGGAACTTGTCAGTTGTTGAGTACGACTGGGAATTCAATCGACTCAGTAAGTATGCCCTTGAACCAATAGTTACTAAGGAGTTCTAGTGTCATTAGTTCGAGGATAGTTTGAATGATTCCATCAAGGAGCATATGGCGGCATTTACCCTTTTTTCGCAAGTGAATTACCATCAGTTAGTGCAAGCTGCTATGAAAATAGAAAGGAAGGAGATGGTTAGGAGAGAAAGGAGTCAACGAAGGGGCTTTGCTAGAGGAGGTCAGTCCTTAAGTAAGCGAAGTTGGGAAGGTGCTTCCTCTGCACCAGAATTTACTCAAAGATTTGTAGCTCGGGCAGGCGACTATTGGTAGGGGTTCCTCTAGGGACCGAGGTTCTGGAACCCCAGAGTGCCCTCATTACTCTATACATCATTGGGGTATTTGTTGGAGGGCTATAGGTGCATGTTTTCGATGTGGCAGCACTGAGCATCTGATCGCCAATTGCTCTTTAAGACAGTCTTAGACAACTCAAGCCAGTAGGGAGGTCTCTCATACACCTGTTTGAAACAGAGGATGAGGTAGAGGTTATGGAGGATCTAGTCAGATTAGACCTAATCCGAGTTCTCATTCAGAAACTGTTGATCGACCTAATGTGCCTTCTGCTCCAGCTCGAGCTTATGCTTTGAAAGCTCATGAGGATCAGGACCTACCTGAAGTCATTGCGTGTACTGTTTCTGTCCTTGACTCTAAAATGTATGCTTTAATTGATCTTGGATCTACTCATTCTTATATCTATGTTGGAGGAATTTCTGATAAAGTGATGCCTGTAGATCAGTTAGAGTATGATATTCATATAACCAGTCCTTTGGGTAGTAGTGTGATTGTTAATCAGGTCTATAGAAAATGTCCTGTTATGATCCAAGAAAATGAGTATGTTGCGGATTTAATTGAATTGCCTTTTCATGAATTTGATTATCCAAGCATCAGGCAGTAGTTGATTGTAATGCTAAGGCAGTTATGTTTAACAAGCCTAATCAGCCTGAAATAATATTACATGGCATCCGCACTAATTCTTTAATTAATGTGGTATCTGCTATGCAAGCCCGAAAGCTCCTCAGGAGGGGATGTGAAGTTTATTTAGTTTTTATGTTTGACTCTAAGAAGGAGGTTAGTAAATTGTAAGAGATTCCAGTGGTGAGTGAATTTCCAGATGTGTTTCTTGAAAAGTTACCTGGACTCCCTCCTGAAAGGGAAGCGGAGTTGTCAATCGATGTTCTGCCTGGCACTGCTCTATATCTAGAGCACCGTACAGAATGGCTCCTACTAAATTGAAGAAGTTGAAAGTGCAGTTACAAGAGCTACTCGATAAGGGGTTCATTCTACCCAGTGTGTCACCATGGGGAGCACTGGCCTTGTTTATTAAGGAGAAGGATGGTACACTACAGATGTGCATCGATTACAGGCAATTGAATAGAGTCACAGTGAAGAACAAGTATCCGTTGCCAAGGATTAAAGATCTGTTTGATCAATTGAAAGATGCAGGAGTGTTTTCAAAGATAGATATGTGATTAGGGTACTATTTACTTCGGGTAAAGGATGTGGATGTACTGAAGACTGCGCTCAAGACCTATTATGGACATTATGAATTCTTAGTAATGCCTTTCGAGTTAACCAATGCTCTAGCTGCATTCATGGATCTGATGAATAGAGTATTCAGGCCTTATTTAGACCAGTTTGTTGTGGTGTTTATAGATGATATCTTGGTCTATTCTAAGAATAAACATGACCATATTGAGCATCTCTGAATTATGTTACAGACCCTATGGGAAAAACAGTTGTATGTTAAACTGAGCAAGTGTGATTTTTGGCTTCAAAAGGTATCTTTTCTAGGACAAGTTGTCTCTTCTCAAGGGATTAGAGTTGATCCTAGTAAGATAGAAGCAATTGTTAATTGGAAGCCACCACGGAATGTAACAGAAGTGAGAAGTTTTCTAGGTTTGGCTAGTTATTATCGTCAATTTGTGAAGGGGTTCCCAGTGATAGCATCCCCTTTAACTAAACTGTTACGGAAAGGAGTGAAATATGAATGGTCTAAAAGATGTCAGAATAGTTTTGATCAAATGAAACGTATGCTTACGGAAGCTTCCGCATTAGTTCAACCTATTTCTGGTAAGGAGTATATTTTGTTTAGTGATGCATCTAGAAATTGTTTAGGTTGTGTTTTTTTATGCAGGATGGAAAAGTAGTTGCTTATGCCTCTAGGCAACTAAAATCACTTGAATAGAATTACCCTACACATGATCTGGAGCTTGCAGCAGTAGTGTTTGCCTTGAAAATTTGGAGGCACTACTTGTATGATGAAAGGTGTAGAATTTCACAAATTATAAGAGTCTGAAGTATCTGCTTACCCAGAAAGAACTCAATCTGAGACAACGACATTGGTTAAAACTGTTTAAAGATTATGATTATATTGTGGATTACCATCCGAGCAAGGCTAATGTCGTGGCTAATGCCTTGAGTCAAAAGACCATTACAACATTATCAATGAAACAGAGTGAATGGGAACTTGCATCTGATGGAACTTTAATAGCTCAGTTAAAAGTAAGGCTTACTTTGAGACAAGAGATTTGTGATGCTCAGAGAGCTAATGATAAGTTACAACAACTTATCTTGGCTACTCAGGATGGTAAACAACCTGATTTTTCTGTGAAAAGAGATGGTGAATTGTATTATAAAGATCAGTTATGTGTGCCAGCTAATGATGAACTGAAGAAAAAATTGTTGTTTGAAGCTCATAATACAGTCTTTACTATGCATCCTGGTGCAAACAAGATGTATCAAGATTTGAAGCAGCATTATTAGTGGTCAGGTATAAAATGGGATGTTGTGGATTATGTATCTAAATGTTTGACATGTCAGCAAGTTAAAGCTAAACATCAGGTTCCGTCTGGTTTGTTACATCCTATTTCTATTCCTCAATGAAAACAGGATAACATTACTATGGACTTTATCACTGGACTTCCTCTTACTCAGAAGAAGCATGATACTGTATGGGTGATTATGGATGAGTTCATCAAGTCTACTCACTTTTTGCCTATTCGTCCTAACTATTCTATGGACAAGCTTGCAGATCTATACGTGAATGAGATAGTGAGACAGCATGAAGTACCATTATCTATTATTTTTGATCGTGATCCTCGATTTACTTCGAGATTCTGGAAAGGTTTTCATAAGGCTTTGGGTACTCAAGTTAAGTTCAGTACTGCTTTCCATCCCCAGACAGATTAACAATCTGAACGGGTTATTTAGATATTGAAAGATATGCTTCGCGATTGTGTGTTAGAATTCCGGGGAAGTTGGGATAACTACCTTTCTCTGATGGAGTTTGCTTATAACAATAGTTATCAAACTAGCATTGCCATGGCACTTTATGAAGCGTTGTATGGTAGAAGGTGTAGAACTTCGGTGTGTTAGACCGAACTGAGTGAAAACAAGATGATCAAGCCTAATATTGTGAAGGATACTGAAGAAAAAGTTCAAGTTATCCAACAAAGATTGAAAGCTATCAGTGATAGACAAAAGTCCTATGCTGATTTAAAAAGAAGAGATATTGAGTATCAGGTAGGTGATAAGGTATTTTTGAAAGTATCGCCTTGGAAACACATACATCAGTTTGGGAAGAAAGGTAAGCTCAGTCCACGTCATATTAGTCTTTATGAGATTCTGAAGAGAGTTAGACAAGTAGCTTATCAATTAGCTCTTCCTGGAGAATTAGCCAAATTACATTATATGTTTCATGTTTCGATGTTGAGAAAATATCAGTCTGATGATACATATAAGATTCCTGCGTAAGAAATTCAAATACAATTGGATTTAACGTATGAAGATGGGCTTGTTTCTGTTTTAGCCAGAGAAGTTTGACAACTCAGGAACAAACCAATACCTTTGGTGAAAGTACTCTGGCAACACCATAGACTCGAGGAAGCAACATGGGAACTAGAAGAGACCATGAGGGCTCAGTATCCTCAACTATTTTGATCAGGTATGAATTTCGAGGACAAAATTCTTTTAAGGGGGAGAAAACTGTAAGGCCCCAAATTATACCCTAGTTGGAATGTTTCATTGAACATGTATTGCATATGTCTTAAATTATGGTTTAAT
>JANQAP020000100.1:8941356-8962293 GCA_026874005.2 Erythroxylum coriaceum
ACGTCACCCTCGCGGGGCACGGACTCGGGTATCACTGTCGATATCGGGTTCGGGTTCAGCGGGAGTGGGGTGTTACAACCCAGGCCATAACACAGGCCTACAATCATGGAAGGTAAGCCACGATAGTGAAAAAAGCATCAGAATTAGCCCACGATTGTGGCCTTCGTGACAGTCACGATCGTGGCCAGCATCGAGACAAATGTAGGGAAACTTTTAGACTCAAGTTTTTGAGGGACTTTTTGGTCTTTTCAAACCCCAAAAAAGACCTAGGTTACCCTAAATAGAAAACCCTATAAGAAGAACAAGATGTGAGCAGAAAAGGGGGAGTCTTCATTCAGCCACACTTGAAACCCTAAAGAGAGAATATTGAGAGAGAAAAAAGAAGAAGGAAGAGGAAAAAGGAGGAAAAAGAAGCAGTCTCGACGTGCTTCCCTGATTAAGAGGCTTTCTGACGCTACTGCCTTCCCAGATCGTCCATTCTAAGTTTCTATATCATTTTTGTTTCAATTTTATTCATGTATAAAGTTGGGATGGATTGTATGATGATAGATGGTAGAATGATGATGATTTTATGACTCTCCTTCAAGATTTTATTTTGATTTAATTTTATCTAAGTTGATTTTGTGTTATTTGAATTGGGTATTGTGATTTGTTGTGTTTCTTTCATAATTTCGTAATAAACTGAGAGGCTGAATTAGATAAAAAAGATTGGATTAAATTAATGAGAGTTAGGCGATTCAATAGAACCTATAACTAATAATATCGGTAATTCTACGGAGAGAGATCCCATGTAAGACCCAATAGTTTATTAGAGTGCTTGAGATCTAATTAGGGTTGTGAGTCTTTTGTTAATTGAGAGATTACAATTTTCATAATCTAATTAGGGTTTAATGATTATAACTTAAGAGAGAGTAATCATTCCTAGGATCGTCTAGAACTGACACCCCATTAACACATAATCGGCTAGGTTAGCATTAATGATAGGTAAAATCTCCTTTCTCATAACTTGGTAAATTATTTGCTTGATTTCCATTGTACTTGCTTATTGCTCACTTGTTAATACTTTTATGTTTAATTTATGATTTGATTGGTTGAACTCAATTCTTGTAATTAATTTTTGTTGCATCTTTTATTTTCATTTTTATAGTTTTCTAGTCTTAGATTTTAGGATTAGATTACTCTTCTTCCTCGTAGGATCGACACCTTTAATACTACACTACGAACCGTGTGCTTGTGGAATATTGAGGGTTTATAAGATTAAAACTTACCCCGATCAAGTTTTTGGTGCCATTGTCAAGGAAGTGTAGAATTAGTTTAATTCTTATAGTCTAAGACGTTTCACTATCTTTTGTGATTATGGTACCCAATCACAAGAAGGGAAAAAAGTCTTAGTTTATTAAATTTGGGCGAAAAGTCAAAAACACATTGATTTGGACATCACAAGGCAACAATGAAGAATCCATAAAATTTGATATCAAAAAGAGATAAAAATAACGATCATGGAGGATATATATTATAGCGAGTAAAGGACTCTTGCGATTTTCAATGAGCCCTAATTTAGTTAGGGAAATCATCATCCTTATATGAATACATACACTTCAGGGTGGCATAACCACCCAGATTTCTATTGGTCTAATAATGTAAGTACTCACATGGGATATCAAAACCTATTAGGATTTCAGTAAGATGAGTCAAGTTCATGGGATTCCAAATTGGACAAAATTATGGATAAGCTAACAGACATGGAAGAGACCTAGAAGAGACTAGAACAGCAATTTGATTAAGTAACAAAAAATCATGCCTCTTCTATTCACAACCTAGAGATTCAAGTGAGACAACTTTTTAATGAATTTTGGAAGAGAATTGTGAAAGACTCTCTGAGCAATATGGAATTACATCAACGAGAGCAATATGAGGCTATCATACTTAGAAATGGGGAAGAGCGAGAAAAACCAGTGGGAAATCAAGTTGAACTGCATCTTGTATAAGATTAAGAGATGAAGAAAGAGGATGAAGAAAAGAATGACAACCCTCCCTATTATTCCCTAAATCTTGGTATACCATGCTTGAACATCGAAAAAACTTAGGTATCTGTGAAGAGAACCTCTTCATTCATATTAGTGATGAACAAGTGACATTCAACATGACTGATGAATTAAAGAATCTGGAGGATGGAGACTCATTCAAAAAAATTGTTGTGCTCAAATCTTTGAAGGAATGAGAAGACAAAGAATAGATGACAACGGACATTAAGTTTGAAGAAGCTATAGAAGTCTCTATTCAAGAAGCTAAAGAAGAAGAGGAGATGAGCGAGAATGAGGAAGAACCAAGAAGAGAACAATTCACCCTCTTATCTAGAAAACTGTTGGATTCCATAGAAGATTCAGGGAGTTTTGTTATTCCTTGTTTTATTGACAATTCGCTCGAAAAAAGGACATTACTGAGCTTAATTGGTTTTCATAATTTTATCAATATTGTCCTTTTGATCGTTTTAGAATTTGTAGCTTCCTTATAGGCTACAAAACTGATGTTGAATGAAAAAGGTGGAAGTAAGCTACTCATAATTGATCGCAAATGAGTTACCAATGATACAAGGTCAAGTTAATGACCATAAATTAGCATGTTTAGTAGTTAGGTTTAAATTGTTCCATCGTTAGATTTGTTTTAAATTTCAAATATAAGTTCTTAATGATTTGGAATGTTTTGCATTGCTACCCTTCTCACTCTTTTTAAAGAAATTATAAGATAGGGAAACAATCTTAGGCGCCAAGTGCATTTGGTCTCAGGCACTGACATCATCACCACCTCAATCACCAAAAAGGGTTCTTATGCTCCAACCCTTAACTTTTTATTTTATTTTATTTTTATGTTTGTCCTAATCAGGTTGTTTTATTCCCACATTATGTGTTGGTTTTTCTTACGTGTACTCCTCACATTAAGGACAATGTCTTATTCAAGTCTGGGGAGGGTTGTGTGTTTTTCTTTGAGTGTAAATTTTGCATATTGTTATGTTAGTTTGTTTAGGTTACATATCATAAATTGTGTGAATGTATCGATGGCTTAGATGGAATGAAATCAATTTGATTTTGAACATAATCTATTAGGTTATAAAGAGTCATTAGTTGGTGAAATTAGTGATTTGGGTTCTTTGGCTAAAATATGGAAGTTAATTAGGATTCAGTGTTAGTTTATCACCCTATAAGTTGTCACATTCATTTATAATTTTAGGTCTTTTGACTAAATAGCTTTGCTAGTATTTTTTCATGAAATCGAGTAGATAAAGCAATAAGGTAGACATTAAAAAAAGTGTTTGTAAATTTTAAATAAATAACTATTCCATTGTCCTTCAAGTTATGAATAGAGCTAGTAGCCAGTTGAGAACGTGATGTAGTCGAGTAATCAGATCGACATGCATCACCAATGTGTGCCTTTGCGTCAAAAGACTATAATGACTTTCCAACTAACAACTTATTAAAAACATGACTTAGTCGAGTAACCAGATCGACATTCATCACCAATGTTGCCTTCGTGTAAAAAGACTAGGTCCATGTCCAAAAAAAGTAACAAAAAAGAATGTTTTGTAATAAAAACCTAAATAACTTATAAGTAGCTTAACTTTTCATTAAAACGTATTTAGGCTTAGTTACAAATTTTGATTGGCCAAATAATTATTAATGTGTGGGTACAATTGAAAGGGGTGAATAAACTTGTCATTTAAGATTTGATTAATATGTATATTTAGTCCAGAGTTCCTAGACACAGACTTTGCTTGTGAATAATTTAGAACAACTTAAATGATTGTGTTTAAAGTTAAATTTGTTTTATGAAGTTGAAGCCATTGCCTCATTATTGCATTGTGTGCTTTGTGTTTTGTTTTATTTATTGTTTTGCTTACTTGAGGATAAGCAAAGCTTATGGTAATAGTTTTACTATGCATTAATTTAAGATTTTGATACTTTTCACCCTAAACATATAAGTGCATTGAGTGAAATCTTAGTGATGGTTGTAAAGGTTTACTTTTTCAATTTCAATGAGGTTATTAATGAGATTATTATTAATAATGACTTAGGAAGTTTTTTTTAGGATAACTTGACTCCATTTGTATACTAATTTGAAGAATATAATATGATGATTTATAGTATGAATGGACAAGTTAAGATTAACAAATGATAGATGTTGTAAGATTTATAATTTTGATTATGATTTTCTTGAGGACAAGCAAATAAGTATGGAGATGTTTGATAGATGCATATTTGACTATATTTATACACCCATATTTGATGTATTTTGCTTAATATTTTATATTTTGTGTATTTTTGGTACTTAATTAGTTCCAAGTGCATTTATAGGTTATAATTTCCTTCATGGACCAAAAAAAGAAGAATTCAGATGAAAATACAACATAAAACAAAGATATAAGAAAAGTAGAGAAACATAACTGTGTTTATGCCCATACAAATTTCTCAATTTGTGTAAAATTGCAAAATTGCAAAATCTAGAGATTCTAGAATATACACAATCCAATACACGCTCATGCATCAGACTGTGTATCTCTTAAAACCCTAAAATTTACTATAAAAACACATAAAAAGAGGCCAATTGAAAAGAGTAGACTTTCTGATCTGATTCGTAGGTGAAGAACATTCTAAAGGAATGATATTGATCTAGAGACTTAGAGAACATGACGAAATCATCAAAAGATCCAATTAATTACAACATCAAACCTTAAACTTGTAAGAACATTCGATAGAAGAGAAAAGAAGATTTAGAATTATGAACTCTTTGTTTTATATTCATTTTTCTTCCTATTTATCTTTGATTTAAGTTTTTATCATATGCAACTAAATTCTTTTTAGTGTCTAGGTGTGATGAAACCTAGTTTGTGCTACAATAAGTTTTGATTATTTTATTTAATGTAACTTTTTATTGATATTATGATTCAATTATGTGCTTTATTTATGTTATAATAGATTTAGAATATTAGTATATAATATGATTTCATAGTATAGAGATTAAGAAATCTTGTGTATCTACCATATTTGAAAGGATTTGCTTGCAAACCTAGAGATAGGTCGACATGAGTCCTTTAGATTAAGGTCAAACCTAATAGCGGAATTCACAAATTGATAAAGTAATCTTAGAAACTTTAACCTGAATTATTTCAGTTAACAAACTTATGGATTAGTTATTAGTAGTCTCAAGAGATTTACTTGCATAAGATTGGAATTTTAACGGTTCAATAGTCAATAAAACAATTTGGTTTTAGGAGAATTCATTACCTAGACACTAATTTTTGATATTGATTGTTTTCTAAGTAACTTCCTTTATTTCTGTGTTCATTATTATTTCCTACTTTACTTTACTTGTTTAAGTATTATTTTTAATTAAAAAGTAAAATCTAATCCGTGGGCTAGAAAATAGAACAAAGATAATTTCTAGTAATCATTGTCTTCGTAAAATTAGCTCATACTTGCTTGTGCTAGTTACATGTACGCCATGCACTTACGATTAATTCAAATATTGGCCTTAAGTTTAGACCAATTAGACAATAATCTTTGATAGTGAATTTTTTAAGCAATTTCCTTTGCTTTTTATTCATTATTATTTTGTAGTTTATTAAAATTATTTAATTTTTATTTTATTTATTAAAAAGCAACCTTTAATTTTTAGGCTAGGTAATAGGAGAAAGGTAATTACTAATAATCATTGTATTCATGGGATCGATTCATACTTGCCTGTGCTAACTATAACTACAACGTGCACTTGTGATTAATTCAAATATTGACAACTTAAAATCAATCAAGCAATGAACATCTACTAAAGCTATTTTAATGCTTAAAAAGGGTCTTCAAAGAATTAGTGCACAAGTTCGATCCTCTTCAAAGTCTAATGTTAAGCAAGTTCTATATATAATAAACTCTCAATACCCACAATTATGTAAAACGTATGTTATAATATACGAGGATATCATTCCCATGAGGATTTACAAACACTTAAACAATTTGAATTTAAATTTGTTTAAGGTATTTATAAATTGATTTGAATTAATATTAAATAAAAAATTAAAACAATTGAATAAACAAAAGAAATAGTTAAATAAATAGTGAAGTGAGCTGCTAATAAAAATTAAAGTTTGATTAAGATTGAACACTTAGGAATTATTATTTTCTTATTTTGATTTCTCTAATCTTGTTGATTCAATCATGTTTGATCCTATATTTCCTAATGTTTTGCTTGCTTTCTCTCAAGATCTAATCAATTAGCCCTAACTGAATTTGAAATTTATAGATTTATAGTCTCTCAATTCATAAAAATATTCCTAACTTATTTAATTATATCTGAAGCAATCTATTAGATAATAAATTTCACAACTAAGATCTCTCTTTGATTGATCGTTAATTTGATAATTGGGGGTCTATTAAATTGCCAACTCTCATTGTACAAGCTAACACTGATTACATTGACTCACTCTCTCAATTTATTGTCAAGTATATGCACGAAAATTATCACAAACTTTCAAAGATATATTGAAATCAACAATAACTAAAAGTTACAAAATAATTCCTAATCTAGATTTTGAAATCCATAGACACGTTTAACATCTTATAAATCCAATTACATATTAAGGATAATGAAGGAATTAAAGGAAAAGAATAAAAACTTTGTTAGAGCCTTAATATGGAATGTTGGAATTTGCTAAAGTTTTTCCTGATCTTTTCACTTTTGATCCACTTTGATTAATGGATGGTGCATTTTTTGTTGTATTTCATGTTCTTATATAATGATTTAGGGTTTTGGGGTCATGTCTAGGATTTTCCCACTTTGTTTGATTCTAAAAATAGCCTTGAATCCTAAAAAACACGTAAAACTTACATCTAGGAACCTTTAATCATGATCATAACCTCAAAGTTAAGATCATGCTCTATGCTTTAGATCTCTATCATTATTGTGCTTTAATGTTAACGATAGTGATAGAGCCATGCAGTGCCCCATACATGTCTGAGCAGGATCGTGATACCCTTCATGCATCCTCCATCTTCTTTATTCTTCAATTTCCTAATTTCGAGCACTCACAAACACATCATGAAACATAAAATTAAGAATGAATTCATGCTCTAAATCACACAAACACTTATAATATAATAAAACACTCATAATAACACAATTCCAAGCCTATATGTATGATAATGATCTAAGAAACACTTTAAAAAACACACTAAAACAACTAGAAAGACATGGTCTAAACTCCACCTATGAATATCCCTGCACTTAAACTTTTGCTTGCCCTCAAGCAAAGGCAATAACCCAAACATAAACTAACACAAAAACAAATAATCTTACATTTATGCAACATGAAATAATGATACAATGGCATAGAATCTTATGGGATCAATTTAACTGCAAACATCAATCATTCAAGATGTGCCAACATACTAACCTATTCCTTTCATGTTCAAGTACTTTGAATTGAATACACATATCAATCAAAATAATAACACCCTATTCATACACTTATGGCACTTGTAAACATACATTTATAATTAATGATCAATCAAAAAAGCAACTATCACTAGGTATCCTTTTATGAAAATTTTTGCTACTTTCAAAGATCAATAGGTTTTGTTTATTGAAACAACTTTTTTTTATTTTCTTTAACGTTAACCTAGTCTTTTGACATAAAGGCAAACACCTTGTCATGAACGTCCCCCGATTACTCAACTACGTCACTTGTTTTATTTAGCATGGTCGGAATGTCATTATAGCCTTTCGACGCAAAGATAAACACTTTTTCGTGAATGCTCATGGTTTCTTAGTTATATCACATTCTCAACTAGCTACCAACTTTATTCTTAGCCCAATTTTTTCAAAAAGGGCCAGCATAATAGGAATTTTATTTAACACTCATATCTTTTTAATTTATTAGCTTACCTTATTTCTTTTTAGTCAATCATTCTCATTAAAGGTTACTAATAATGCTACCCAATTCAATTAACTTATAATTATAAATGTATACCAACAAGTTCCCTTAAGTGAAGGTTAGGTTTCATTTCTTAATTAACTTGCCTATTCATCCAAAGATACATAAAACATAAAACATAAAATTCACAATTCAATATGCTTTTAGATATTAAATGACCATGTTCAAAGCTAAACTAATTCCATTAAATTTCTTGCCATTGACACATTCACATAATTCACACATATGTAACAAATTGTTCACACAATGTTAACCTAATCAAAACTAACACATTTTGATATGCAAAATTCACACACATATGACAAGTCAATGACTAAACATCCCCACAGTTAGACAACATATTTTCCTTAATGTGAGATACCAAACAACACACATAAAAATTAAAAAATAATAATAACAAAAATTTTAGGCCAAAAACCACTCATCGATATTAAGGTGGCGACACTGTGGGTGAAGGAATTTGAACACCTTAGGTAACGAAGTACGTCAGAATCTTTTTTGTATCATGTCGCTGTTTTTGTTGTTCTTGCGCCATCTCCTTCATATATGCCTCTATGGTGTTCATGTGCTCCGTTAAGAGCCTGTTATTTTTAGAAACTAAATTTAAGACTTTCTCCTAGCTTCCTCTTCATTGTAATCCATTTCTTCACTTAATAAGATTTCAGTTTGATGATGTGCTAATGCAAAACTAGAACTAGCTTATCCTGTCCTGTATTTCATGTGAGTTTTGAAACCAATATCTCGAAGTTCCATGTCATGGGCTATCAAGATCTCAGCTTGCCTTGAACACAACAAAAATAACCAAAAAATATGAGAGAAAAAATTCAATAAAATCTTGTAAGAACCACTCTAAAGATGTGACTTGTGTGTCGATATTACTAGATTTGTGTAGGAGAAATGGTTACCTAGGTGAAAGATCAAAGAAAGAATTGAAAAACTTAAGTAAGAATGAAGAGAAATTTGAGTAACTTTAAGAGATTAGAGGGTGGTTTCTAGGTTTTAGAGAGATAAGTTAGGTGTAGAAGAGGAGAAAAGATGAATTTAAACGTTAGGGTTAAAAAATAGAGGAAAAAAGATGAATTTAAAGGTGATCATGATAGAGGCTTAACATGTTATGCATCATCATGCTCTTTTGAGGTATGATCATGACATGCTAGGAATGTCTCACCTAATACGATTTCCTTCATTTTTCCTCATGGAACCTGAGGAACTTGTTCATAACTTGTAATTACTTAAAAAAACATGAAAATTAACAATCCAAAACTATCTAAAAACATGAAATAAAGAACTAAATACTAGAATTCAAGACAAAACCTAACTACATAAAATTGTCAAGTTATGGTCATTAGCTTGACCATTCACCATTCAAAACTTTTTTTAATGATTTGAAAGGTAAGAAATTACTTCCCTTTCTTATGAAAAGGCTCTTACGAGATATGGTTTGCACCTTTGTCCATTCACTTTGAAGTTTTCATTGTTTTAATTTTCCAATTCCAACACTTCGTGTACAAATACGTTGGTCACTTTGAAAGGCTCACTCCATCTTGATTTGTGCTTTCTAGGAAACAACTTCAAAATTGAATTATAAAGTAACATCGCATCTCCCACCTTGAATTCTTTCTTCTTAATATGAGAATCATGCCATTTATTCACCTTTTCCTTGTATAGCCTGGCATTCTCATGTACATTCAGGCGAAGCTCGTTGAATTCATTCAATTGTAGAAGTCTTCGTTCACCTGCTTGCTTCCAATCAAAATTGAAGGCTTTTGCCACCCAGTATGCTCTACGCTCTAATTCCACAGGCAGGTGGCAAGCCTTACCATGAATAATTCTAAATGGTGTCATATTTATTAGAGTTTCAAAGGTAGTTTGATAGGCCTATAAGGCATCATCCAGCTTCAATTCCCAATCTGTTCTTGAGCTACTTATCATCTTCTCCAATATTCATTTAAGCTCATGGTTTATGACCTCCATTTATCCACTTATCTGCTGGTGATATGGAGTAGCTAAACGATGCTAAACTCCATATCTCTTCAAAAAGCATCAAATGATTTTTTAAAAAAATGTGATCCTTTATCATTGATTATAGCTCGTGGCACTCTAAATCTATTGAATAATCTTTTGATAAACTTTTATATCATTTTTCTGTCATTTGATGGAGTTGTCATGGTTTTTGCCCATTGTGACATATAATCCACCACAACTAAGATATATGAGCTCCCTATAGGATATAGGAATGGTCCTATGAAGTCTAGTCCCCACATATCGAACATTTTGACTTTTAGAATGTTAAACAAGGGCATTTCATCTTGTTTGAGATGTTCTCCACTCTTTGCCATCAATCACTTGTGGCACAAACTCTTGAGCATCCTTGAAAAAATTCTACTAATAAAATCCATATTTTAAAACCCATGTCTCCATTTTGTTCACTCCGTAATGCCCAACATACATAGCTTCATGATACTGCATCAATATGTCTAACATTTTCTCCTCTGGAACACATTTCCTATAAAGGATTGAGTCATCCTATAGATAATGGGTACACTAATACAAGAATTTTTTTTTTATTGATACAACAAATCTACACATTTCCTTTAAAGGATTGAGTCATCCTATAGATAATAGGTACAGTAATACAAAAATCTTTTTTCTATTAATATAACAAATCTAACCGGAGTATACCGCTTGTAACAAAGTTTGATTTATTAATGTACCATAGTATGATAAGGTGATTGAGCAATATCAAGGTTTCATCTAGGAATCACTCATTAATGTCATCACTTTGCTCTAATCTCCTTCCTTTGAGTTGTGACAAGTGGTCAGCTACCATATTCTCTGCTCCCTTCTTGTAATTGATTTCATTATCAAATTCTTGTAGTAGTAGCACCCATTGGATTAGCCTTGGTTACGTGTCTTTCTTGGCGAATAGATACTTTATCGTAATATGATTAGTAAAAATGATCACCTTAGATAAAAATAGATACAACTGAAACTTATCACTTGTGAATACCAACACTAACAACTCCTTCTCAATAGTGTTGTAATTTAGTTGGGGTTCGTTAATGTCTTTCTTGCATAATAAACCACATGCAATCTTTTTTCCTTTCATTAGCCCAACAAACAACCCACAGCTTAGTGGCTAGTGTCACACATGACTTCAAATAGTAATGACCAATTTAGTCATGTTAAGATTGGTACTAAAATTAGTGCCTCTTTTAGTCTCTTAAATGTAGATAAACAATTATCATCAAAATTAAAAAGCACTTCCTTGACTAATAGATTTGTAAGAGGTCTTGCAATTATTGAGAAGTCCTTAATAAAGCAGTAGTAGAATCCTACATGTCCTAAAAATGCTCGCATGCCTTTGATATTGACTGGTGGTGGAATCTTCTCAATAACCTATGTCTTAGCTCTGTCCACTTTAATACCTTGGCATGATATTTTACGTCTCAATACTATGTCTTTGTGCACTACGAAGTGACACTTCTCCCAGTTTAGAACTAAGTGTGATTCTTTACATCTTTGAAATACTCTATCCAAATTTGTCAAACATTGCTCAAAAGAGTCTTTAAAGATTGAAAAAATTGTCCATAAAAATTTTCATTATGTCCTCTATTATATTTGCAAAGATAAACATCATGCACCTTTAAAATGTAGCTGGATCATTGCATAACCTCAAAGACATCGGTCTATAAGAAAAGTTTCTATAAGGACATATGAAAGTGGTCTTTTCTTAGTCTTTTAGATAGATAAAAATCTAGTTATAGCCTGAATATCCGTCCAGGAAATAGTAGAATGTATAGGCAATCATCCTTTCTATCATTTGTCTACGAATGAAAGAGGAAAGTGATCCTTTTTAGTCACTATTAAGCTTACAATAGTTAATACATACTCTCCATCCTATGCCTGTTCATGTAGAAATCATTTCCCCACTTTCACTTTCCATTATAGTCATTCCTCCTTGCTTTAGTACACATTGTACTGGGCTAACCCATTCACTATCTGATATCGGGTATATGATACCTGCATCTAGTAGCTTTACTACTTCCTTCATGTGAGGGTTTAAACTTTATTAACGTTCTCTTACCACTCTACTTCCTTCTTCGAGGATGATCCTATGTATAACTACGTTTAGCCTTATACCTTGCTACCATCCCATGGCCTTCATCTACTTTATAATGATTTTCACCACCTTATTCTCTTATCCCCTATCCATTTAGTTGGAAATAATGATGGGTAGAGTTTGGCCCTCACCTAGAAAGGTATACCTTAGGTGTGTGGGTAGAGGCTTTAACTCTAGAGTTGGTGGCGTTTCGGTGGAGGGTGGTATAGGTGCTTCGATTCTTACTAATATGTCTTGATGTGCTGAAACATTAGACTCCTCCATCTCTCCTTCATCCTCTATCCCAACTTTGTCCTTCGTTCTAATTTCCTAAAAAAATTCTTCATAACAGCTATTTTCTTGCACCTTGATTCATTCATCCATTATATTGATCTTCATGCAAGAGCCACTTTATTTTAGATTTTTTAAGTCTTTTTTCATATTAAACTCCACTTGATAATCACCAATCTAAAAAAATAATTTTCCTTCATAAAAATCAATCAATTCTCTCCCAACATTCATGAATGGTCGTCAAAGAATTAGTGGATAATTCCTATCCTCTTAAAAATCTAATACCACGAAGTCCACAGAAATTATAAGCTTGTCCACCTTTACTATAACATCTTCCACTACACTAAATGGTCTTTTTGATTGATTGATCCACCAACTGAATGAACATCGAAGTTGGCTTGAAATTGCCCAGCCCCAGTATTCTAAAGATATACAAAGGCATAAGGTTAATACTTATTCCCAAGTTGTATAGACATTTAGCAAATTCTAACTCACCAACTAATATAAGGTATCATAAAGCTCCCTAGGTCCTTCAATTTGGAAGGCATATGATTAGTGATAATGGAACTAAAACATTTAGTTAATGCTACCGTTTGATTATCTTCTAAAGTCCACTTATTTAATAATATGTCTTTTAAGAACTTTGCGTACTTAGGCATATGTTCCAATTCCTCCACAAAAGATAAGTTAATTTGTAAATTCTTCATCTTCTCTACAAACTTTGCAATTTGTGTGACCAATTTGCTCTTCTATAATCTCTGTGGGAATGGAATCTTAGGTGGCTACGGCAAGGGGCAACTTAGGAAGGGTCCTTATTTTTCTCTTCATCCTTTTTATGATTGTCTTGGTCCTCTATAAGGAGGGTTTTAGCTTGTTTATCCATTGGTTGTTGTAGCTCTTTCCCACTCCTAAGTGTGATTGCTTTAGTTGTTCCCTTAGATTTGCTTTGATATTACTCATGAGACTTCCCACATTTCTTGTAGATAATGAATTTACGATTTGGCTCACTTGAACTTCCAGGTTGTGAATAAAAGAGACATGGTTCTTCGCTACTTGATCGAACTTCCCTTCTAAAGTTGTAAATTTAGATGTCATCATCTCCATAAATTTGTCCATCTTGAAATTTGTTGTATTAGACTTCTCTTATTGAAATCTTAGTGGGCTTTGATTACTCAACTGAGTTCCTTCATTGTTGGACCAAGAAAATTTTGGGGGGTTCCTCCACCCAAAATTATATGTGTTAGAATACAGATTATTCCCCCTCCTTAACGAAAATGTGTGCCCATATAGTTGAGTTTCTTTGTGTTGTTGTTTTGTATTAAGAAGCAATCAGTAAAAATATGATTTTCTTTCCCATAAAGTTCACATCCATGGTAAATTGATTTAAGCAGAGTTGAATAGGATACTTTCAGGTCATTTAGTTACTTTGTCAAGTTAGTGATCTCAGCGTATAATGTTGTCACTAAATTGACAACAATCACTCTAATCCCAAAAGGTTTATTGTTGTTTGCTTCTATCTAGCATCCAAAGACAATTATTATTCTCCGTCTCCTCTGGCAAATCTTCTACTTCCTTAACTATTTTTTTTCATTAGGGATCCTCTAGTAGCTGCATCTATGGTGCCCCTCGTGGGTGGATTAACTCCATTGTAGAAAGTTTGCAATAAGAACTCCCTTGGTGGGTTATAATAAGGAAATCTCCTTTCCAAATTCTTGTACCGCTCCCATGCTTTATATAATGACTCCCCATCATTTTATTGGAAATTACTAATCTCCTTTATCAATCTTGTTGTTTTCTTTAGAGGGAAGTACTTGTCTAGGAAGGCTCACACTAACTACTCCCATATTGTGACGATGGTTAGGTTGAGTGAATGGTACCACACCTTGGCTCTATCCCCGAGTTTAAAAGGAAAAAGCCTTATCCTAACAACATCTTCTAACATACCATTATAACGAAAGGTATCACATATTTCTAAAAAGCTCACTAAATGAGTGTTAGGATCTTCATTAGCTAACCCATAGGACTTCACGTTAGTCTACAGTATATTCAACAACGCTAGTTTGATCTTGAATGAAATTGCTTGTACTAGTGGTCAAGTGATGCCTTGTTGTATCACATTGGACCCTGACCTCATAAAGTCTGTAAAGGTTCTCTATTGGTCTTCGTGATTAAATTTTTCTACCATCATTTTTTCAATAGCTTCTTACCATTTCACTCTTTGAATTTCTCTTTCTTGCTTGGTGATGTTAATAACTGGAATTTCTTCTACCTTGCTTGAACTCCGAGTAATTCTTGTGTTCATGCAAATGCAAGCATACAAGAACGAAAAAAATTCCTTAAGTTAAAGGAATTCAAATTGTCTTAATGTTAAAATCCCTGATAACGGTGATAAAAACTTGTTAAGCAAGTTTTATATACAATAAAACTCTCAATACCCGTAAGTATACGAATCGTATCTTATAGTATAAGAGTTTATCTCCCACGAGGATTTGTAAATACTTAAACAATTTGAATATAATTCTGTATAAGGTATTCAGAAATTGATTTGAATTAAAATTAAATAACATATATTAAAATAATTAAATAAACGAAACAAATAATCAAATAAATAGTGAAGTGAGCTACCAATAAAAATTAAGGTTTGATCAAGATTGAATGCTTAGGAATGATTCTTTTCTTTTATTGATTTCTTTAATTTTGTTGATTCAATTACGCTTGATCCTATATTTCCTAATGTTTTGATTAATCTCTCTTAAAATCTAATCAATTAACCTAATTTAATTTAAAATTTACATATTTGTAATTTCTCGATTCATAATTCCTAACTTATTCAATTAGATCTAAAGAAATCTACTAGATAATAAATTTCACAAATAAAGATCTTTTTACGATTGATCGTTAATTTGATAATTGATAGTCTATTAACATTCAAATATATATTAAAATCAATAATAATTAAAAGTCACAAAATAATTACATAATAATTCCTAATCTAGATTTAGAAATCCATAGATACGTTTAACATCTTAGAAATCTAATTACACATCAAAGATAAAGAAAGAACTAAAGGAAAAGAATAAAAACTCTATTAAAGCCTTAATCTGGAATGCTGAAATTTACTGAAGCTTTTCTTGATCTCTTTACTTTTGATCTACTTTGATTAATGGTTTCTTCATTTTTTTTGTATTTCACGCTCTTATATAGTTCTTTAGGGTTCTGGAGTCGTGTCTAGGGTTTCCTTACTTTGATTAGTTCCAAAAGTAGCCCTGAATTATAAAAAAACATAAAAAAACTTCACAATTGTGCTCCATGCTTCAGCCTCTCAGTCATGATTGTTCTTTAATGTTCATGATCATGACAAAGCCACACAGCACCCTATGCATGTTTGTCACAATCATGTGCATGATCATGACACCTTTCGTGTAACCTCTATCTTCTTTGTTCTTCAATTCATGATTTCCAACACTCTCAAACACAACAAACACCTCTTAAAATGTAAAAATTATGATTGAATTCCTGCTCTAAACCATAAAAACAATTTGAATATAATCAAACACTTACAGTAACACAATTTTAAGCCTATACCCACGGTAATCATTTAAGAAACACTTGAAAACACACTAAAACACCTAGAAAACATAGTACAAACTATACCTATCATCTAGAAAAATGAAATCTATAAGAATGATAAACTTGTTCACTTTTATAGGCACATCCTCCACTATGCCAGACGGTTTCTTTAACGATTGATCAACCAATTGAATAAGCATGGAATTTTGCTTCACATCGTGTAGCCCCAATTTTTTTAAATTGACAAAGGCATAAGATTAACACCTGCACCAAAGTTATACAAGTATTTAGAAAATTCTAGATTATCAACTACAGAAGGTCTAGTAAAGCTCCTTGGATCTGTTAATTAACTCTGAGTGCATGTGGTTATTAATTATGGAGTTACAGCTTTTCGCTATGAAGACCGTTGATTGTCATCCCAAGGTTACCTGTTTGATAAGATGTCTTTAAGAAATTTTACATAATGAGATATGTTCTCCAAAGCTTCCACAAAGGGTAAGGTAATACGCAATTTCTTCAGCTTTTCTACAAACTTTTCAAATTATATGTTCAGTTGGTTCTTCTGAAGTCTTTGTAGGAAAGATATTTTTGGTGGATATGGAGAAGGAGGACATATGGAGGATCTTTATTATTATTTTCATCCTTTTTATTCTTCTCTTGGTCTTTCACAAGGTAAGGTTAAGCTTGTTTTTCTACTGGTTCTTCTAGTTCTTTCCCACTCCTAAGTGTGAAAGCCTTAAATTGCTCCCTTGGATTTGCTTCCATATTGTTTGGGAGACTTCCCACACATCTTGTAGATAATGCATTGGCTAACTGACCCACTCCAAATTATGAATACAAGAGGTATGATCCTTCGCTACTTACTCAAATTTCCCTTTTAGACTCGTGAACTTGGAATTCAGCATGTCCATTAACTTGTTCATCTTTGAATCCTATGTACTAGCCTCATCTTACTAAATTCCCAGTAGGCCTACTGTGTTAAACCAAAAGGAATTTTGGGTGGTTTTGCCACCCAAGATTGTACGTGTTTGAATAAGGATTATTACCTCCCTGATTATATTATACTCCTATTAAGTTGGACTGCTGCACATTATTGTTTTCGACTAGGAAACAATCAACTATGATATGGCTCTCTTATTCGCATATCTCGCTTTCGTGTTGAATTGTTTTGATTTAATAGAAAAAGGTGGCTGTCAGGCTCTTCAATTGTTGGGTTAGGTTAACGATCTCAGCCTACAATGTTGTCACTAAATCTATAGCAATCATTCCTTTAGGATCTGAGACCGTTGACTATTGTATACTTCATTTTGATGTCCAAAGATAGTTATTGTTCTCTATCTGTTTTAAAAGGTCATATGCAGCTTTCACTCGTGTTCATGCAATTCCTTGATAATTGGCATTGAGCCTTGGCCCCATTAAGTCCACAACGTTCCTTTATTGCTCTCCTTGATTTAATTCCTCTGCCATCTTTCTTTCTATCGTTTCATGACGTTTAGCTCTTTGGATTTCTCAATCTTGCTTTGGAATGTCTAGAGTTGTTATATCTTCGACTTCCTTTGCAAATTTTGTTTTACATTGTTGTTTAGGCACCTAAACTCACACAAGAAAAATATTAAATTATTAAATCAAAGGAATTCAAAACGTATCAGGCACTAAAAATCTCTAATAATGGCATGATTGGGGTTTGGTTATGCGTAAGTTTTAATTATTAACCTTTGAAAATCTGTAAGCGCATGGTTCGTTAGCGTAGTACCAAAGGTGTCGATCCTAAGAGGAGGGAACTAATCTAATCCTAAAATCTAAGGCTGGAAACAAATAACAAAAATTTAAGATGTAACAAAACTAATACGAGAATTTAATTCAATCAATCAAATTAAGAATCAAACATGAAAATACTAATTATTAAGTAATTTGTAGTATAACTAAGAATCAACTGAAGAAAATTACCAATTGAGAGAAAGGAAATTTTACCTATCCTTAATGCTAACCTAATTGATTATGAATTATTGGATTGTTGGTTTTAGATTATCCAAGGGTTGATTACTCTCTCTCGAGTTATAACCACTAACTCTAAATCATAAACCCTAATCAGATTATAGAGGTAGCAATCTCTCAATTCGCAATCTATCCAAAACCCTAATTAGTTCTAAAGTTCCCTGATAAATTATCAAAAATCTATACAAAATCTCTCTCAGCACAAATTATCATTTTGATTTAATTCTAGTTTCTGTTACATCACCTAACTCTCGTTAGTCTAATTTAATCATTTTCCATTCGATTCACCCTCTCAATTTATTATCGAAATATACAATAGCATAATCAAACGACCACAATATCCAATAAACACATAAACAATCAAATTCTCATTAATTCAAGAATAAAATTATAAAGGTAAGTTTAGAACATCATCGAGATTCTATATCCTATCATCAAGTGTTCAATCCAATTTTGTACAATAATAAAACTAAAAAGAATAGGAAATACAATCTTAAATAGATGAAGGGAGGTAGTGACATCGAGAAACCTCCTGATTCGGGAAGTACTTCGAGTCAGCTTCTTCTCCTCTTTCCTCTTCCTTCTTCTCTTCCTCTATCTCTCAATGATCTCTCTCTAGGGTTTCTCAAGGTGGCTAATGCAAAAATCTCTTTTCTCTGCCTATTTTTTTCTTTTTTATACCCTCTTGTGTTTTGGGTAATCTTAGGATTTTTTTTAGGTCCGAAAAATCCAAAAAATCTCACAAAACTTGAAGTTTCTGAATGTCTGCGCGTCTGCCTGACACAGGCCACGATTGTGGCTCCCATATGAGCCTTCTGTCATGATCGTGGAATGCAGGCCACCATCATGGGTCTTTCCCTAGGCTTCTGTCATGATTGTGACATGTAGGCCATGATCGTAGGCCAATTCTAAAGCTTCTGTTATGATCGTGGCCTGACATGCCACGATTATGGGCCATTGTTTTGGCCCGAATGTCTCAAAAACTACTCCGTTTTTTTATGTTGAACCTGAACCACTAACAAACACATTAAGGTACCTCAAAAACATAATATTTAACCTCAAAGACTTATACTAACATATAAAACACTTAAAACATAAATAATTAACAAACTAACACAATTCTAACCTAAACACATACTAAATGATTGAACTAATGGCTAAGCACATATCAAACTTTGCCTTAAAACATTATGCAATTTACACTTATCAACATCCCCACACTTAAACATTTACTTGTCCTCAAGCAAACAAAACAACTAACAACACAAAATCACAAAGCACTCAATGCAATAATGAGATAATGGCTTCAACTTCATGAAACAAGTTTAATTCTAAACACAATCGTTCAAGTTATTCCAAATCATTAACACGCAAAATTCACGTCTAGCAGCTTTGGACTAAATATACATATTAATCAAGACCCAAATGTTAAGTTATTCACCCTTTTCAATTGTACACATACATTAATAATTATTTGGTCATTCAAACTCTGTAACTACTCTTAAGTACGTTTTCATGAAAAGTTAAGCTACTTATAATTTCGGTAGGTTTTATTAGAAATCAATTTTTATTATTTTTTATGGACATGGACCTAGTCTTTTTACACAAAGGCAAACATTGGTGATGAATTTAGATCCAGTTACTTGACTAAGTCATGTTTTTATTAAGTTGCTTGGTCGGAACGTCATTATAGCCTTTTAACACGAAGGCACACATTTGTGATGTGTGTCGATCCGATTACTCAGCTACATCATATTCTCAACTAGCTAACAGCTCTATTCATAACCCGAAGGCTAGTGGCATGGTTATTTATTTAAAATTTACAAACATTTTCTTTAATGCCGACCTTGTTTCTTTAGCTACTCGTTTTTATGAAAAAATACTAGCAAAACTACTATAGTCAAAAGCCCTAAAGTTATGAATGAATGTGACAACTTATAGGGTGATAAACTAACACAAAATCCTAATTAACTTGCATATTTAGCCAAAGATCTCAGATCACTAATTTCATGAGCTAATGACTCTCGTAACCAAATAGGTTATATTCAAAATTAAATCAATTTTATTCCATCTAAGCCATCGACACATTCACACAATTCAAAATATGCAACCTAACAAACTATCATATAATATGCAAATTTCACATTTAAAGCAAAACACGTAGCCCTTCCCATACTTAAACAACACATTGTCCTCAATGTTAGAAGGAGACAAACAAACACACTTGGAAGGAAGAAACATAAAATAAAACAAAAATAAAGACTAAATTTAAATGAGAAGGGTTAGAAACAAAGCCTCGAGGTGATGGAGGCGGGGATGGTGTCGGAGGTGGCAGTTGAACACCTTGAGCCTCTAAGTATCAATGAATTTAGCGTATATCCCTGCTCTGATGTCGTTGTGGGCAGACCATCTCTTTAATCCTCCTAGTGTTTTCCACAATTGTATTTGTAATTGTTTTGGTGTTGGCAAAGATTGTATCAAGCACTTTTTTCCAGTCAGGTTCTTCTGTGTCTTCCTCCTCTTTGAACTCCTCACTAGTCGAGTCCTCTTCTGCTTGTTAAGTTGACGCTGTACTAGAACTTGCCTGACTAGTCCTGATCTTTACATTAGTTTTTTGGCTGATGTCCCAGAGTTCTATGCTATAGGACTTTAGGATTTCAGTACGTCACAAGTGATGGTGATCTAGAAAATCAGGGAGATAGACGATTGAACCACTACAATCCACCCTATAGTACTCAACAATGGTAGAAACCAAATAACCTGTACCCAAATTGTTGCTCCTCTTACGTAGAGTCGCAACAATAGCATTAAGCACATGTGTGGAGGTGCACAATGGGATGTTATCGTTGGATCAGAAAAAGAAAGCATGTTATATTTAGAGAAAAGGTAGATTTCAAAACTTTTAAGAAATCATTTTTTCAGCGGAAGCAACAAATCCAAATCATCATGCCAATCCATACATGATATGGTATAAGGATAATAAAAAACATAAACAAGATGA
>JANQAP020000100.1:8991625-9010382 GCA_026874005.2 Erythroxylum coriaceum
ATGTCATTTCTGACAGGCATGTACACGTGTATCTGATGGACACACGTGCATATGTCAGTTGGGAATGGGGTGTTACAGAAATAACATTGAATTAACAATCCATGGGTTGCCTCCTATGTAGCTCTTCTTTTAATGTCGGTAGCTCGACACTCTTCTTGTGCTTAAGGTGGTTCAAATGAATCGTGCAATGTTAGTGTAGTCATCGATCTTACAATTTGCACATGAGCTACCATGCCCTAGGTTCCACCTTCCTTCTGCTTCACCTTTCTTCGCCTTCTTCTATGCGATCATTTCTTTCTAAATGCATTCTTAGGATGCTCAATATCTTCCCATTTTCCTCGAGGTTTAGTTTCTTTGATGTTACTAGAAGTAACAGAGAACTGTTGTCATTCTTCAACAAAGTAAAGGTTATTTAATGGTCCCCGACCCTCAAAGTTAGTTCACCCCTATCAATGTCAATTATTAAGCAAGCAGTAGCCAAGAATGGTCGTCCAAAGACCATAAGGGTTTCCACATCTTCTTCAATATCCAATACAAAGAAGTTTGCAGGAAAGGTAAATATATCAATCTATACTTGCACATCCTTAATAATACCCTTCAGCCGATAACCATTCTGTCTGCCATCTTCACTAGCATTGTAGTGGGTTCTAACTCTTCTAACCCCTAATTTTTGACTAAAGGTATAATTTTTGCATCCTCCGACATCTGATGGTATCGAAAGGTATCATAGAGTTCAAGGAAATTTACTATATATATATTGGGATCTTCATTCGTTAGTTCATATAATTGCACATTCTGTTGAAGCATGTTTAGGAGGGTTGGTTTAATTTCAAAAGAGGCTACTTATATGGGTGGCCTAGCTACTCTTTGGTTAGCTGCATTGAACCTTGATCTCATGAAATCCATAAGGGTTCTTTATTGACATCCTTGGTTTGCTCCATGATCTAAATATTGCTGAAATTCCTTGGCCATTGTTGCTTTTGTGATTTCTTCTTCTTCTTTGAACCGAGTTTTCCTAATTTATCATTATAATCAAGTGATATCTAGCTCTAAGGTTTCAGCTGCATGACTCGAACTTCTCATAACTCTTGTGTTCATGCAATAACATGGATTCATAAGTAGAAAGAAAGAACGAAAACTAAAAACTAACTAAAATGCCTTAGACTAAAGAACTGAATTAATCGTCTCTCCGAAAATGATGCCAAAATTTTGATTGGGGTTTGGTTGTGTGTAAGTTTTAATTATTAACCCTCGATAATCTGCAAGCGCACGGTTTGTTAGCATAGTACCAAAGGTATCCATCCCACGAGGAGGGAACTAATCTAATCTTAAAATCTAAGGCCATAAACAAATAATATAAATTCAAAATGCAACAAAACTAATATGAGAATTTAATTCAATCATTCAAATTAAGAATGAAACATGAAAATACTAATTATTAAGCAATTTGCAACACACCCAATAATCAACCGAAGGAAATTACCAATTGATAGAAAGGGAATTTTACCTATCCTTAATGCTAACCTAATTGATTATGAATTATTAGATTTTTGGTTCTAGACTATCCTAAGGTTAATTACTCTCTCTCGAGTTATAATCATTAACCCTAAATCATAAACCCTAATCAGATTGTGGAGGTTGCAATCTCTCAATTCACATCCTATCCAAAACCTTAATTAGTTCTGAAGTTTTCTAATAAACTATCAGAAACCTATACAAAATCTCTCTCTGCACAAATTATCGAGTTCATTTAATTCTGGTTTCTATTAAATCACCTCACTCTTGCTAGCAATAGTTTTTCATTCGATTCACCCTCTCAGGTTATTATTGAATTATGCAATAGTATAATCAAACCACAACAATATCTAATAAACACATAATCAATCAGATTCTCTTTAGTTCAAGAACAAAATTCCAAAGGTGAGTTTAGAATATCCTCGACATTCTAAATCCTATCATCAACTGTTCAATCCAATTCTATACAATAATAAAACTGAAAATAACAGGAAATATAATCTAAAATGGATGATGGGAGGCAGCAACATCGGGAAACCTTCTGATCTGGGAAGTAATTCGAGTCAGCTTCTTCTCCTCTTCTCTCTTCCTTCTTCTCTTCCTCTATCTCTCGATGATCTCTCTTTAGTGTTTCTTAAGGTGGCTAATGCAAAAAGCTCCTCTATCTGCCTCTTTTTGTTCTTTTTATATCCTCTTGTGTTTTGGGTAACACTAGGGTTTTTTCGGAGTCCAAAAGGTCTAAAAAATCCCTCGAAACTTGAGGTTCTTAAGTGTCTATGCATTTACCCAATGTAGGCCACGATCGTGGCTCACATCTGAGCCTTTTGTCATGATAGTGGCATGCAGGCCACGATCGTGGGCCATTCCCTAGGCTTTTGTCACGATCATGGCCTGTAGGCCACAATTGTGAGCCAAATCTGGAGCTTCTGTCACGATCGTAGCCTGACATACCACAATCGTGGATCATTGTTTTGGTTCGAATGACTCCGAAACTCCTCTGTTCTTCGATGTTGACCCCTGAAACACTGGCAAACACATCAAAATACTTCAAAAACATAATATTTAAACTCAAAAACTTGTACTAACCTATAAAACACGTAAAACATAAATAATTAACAAATTAATACAATTCTAACCTAAATACATACTAAATGATTGAATTAACGACAAAAAACATATCAAACTATGCCCTAAAACATGATGCAATTTACATTTATCAGATGTTCCTAAAGAACTTGATCAAGACATTGGAACAAATGATGAGGAATTTCCTATTTCCATATGATCTTACAATAAGATTATATTTGCTTACCAAAGTGGGAAGAGGGCTTAGAAATTATTCCTATTAAATTAACAACAAAGTCTCAATAATTAAGTGGATGTGGAGAATCCTCATAGATAAGCAAGCTTTATAGGTGAGATGGATCCAATCTCATTAGTTAAAGGAGGGGAGCTTTTAGAATATCAAACCTAAAAGTAACACCTCATGGAATCTTATGTATAATTTCATGCTAAGAGAGCAAGTTATATTAGAATTCAAACATAAGATTAGTATTGTATCTAATACAAGCTTTTGGAATGGTAATTAAAGTAATAGGGATCCTCCTTTTAGAATTATTAATCCTAATGCTCCTCTAGATAAGGCTACAATTAGAGATGTCTTTGAGATCAATTAAGATAGTCTCAATGAAAAGGAATAGTCAATTCTTATAGCTAACTCCCTTACTCAAATCTAGTAAGGAAGCCTCAATATAATGGATGAAATATTGCTCTTAGTGCTTCACAAACATTTCTTACAGGAAACTATTAAAGTCTTAAGCCCTAAGGTGGACTGGTATAAAACTGTGTGGTTTAAGTAGGAAAATCCTATAGCTTCCTTTATCCTTTAGCTTATTATTAAACAAAGACTCAATATAATTGATAGATTAAAGAGAAAACACAACAATATTAATTGTTATACCTTATATGCCGAAGAGGTTGAGTCAATCAATCATCTTTTCTTTCAATGTAACTTCTCTTGTTGGAAGAGATACTTAAGCTCTACAACCTCTCTTCTCCACTAGGTGACTGGCTTGGGGGATAATTAGTTAGATATATCAAAAAAGAAGTTTATGCAAAGGACACCTTATCTACAAAGTAGCAATTAATAATTTGGTGTATACGATATAGAGAGAAGGAAGCTAGAAAATTTTCCAAACATTTGCTTCTTAACTTGGAGAGCTTGATAAGAGAAATGATGTTTATGCATAATATTCAATTTAGTTGTAGCTTGTCATTAGGTAATAATTAGGGAATCTCCGTGCATTGATCAATAAGGAAAAGATCAATATTAAAAGAGTTATATAATGACATGAATGTCCATATACGTTAGTTGTAACTCCCCTCAACTAGCAAAGTTTCTCATGACAAAGTTAGGACTTTCAATAGGTTATTCCTTCTTACATTTGAACTTTTCTCTTATCCTTTGTATTAAAATTGCTTGAGCCATTCTTAGCTAGCTTTGCTGCTTTTGTTTTTGGCTTCTACTTGTAATCCACTTGGAGCTTATTCCTGCTTATAACTTCACTTGGAGCCTACTCCTACTTATAACTCCACTTGCAGACCGTCTTCTCTATTGGATTCAATTTATTTTCTAGAAAAAAACTCTACATAGATTGTTCTTAATTATATATAGTTCTCATGGGTCCAAAAATAGTTTTCCAATATTATAATTTAAAATCAATTTAATACTTATTACGTAACTCTTTCTTTCTTTATTGATTGATGGTCAAATTAGGCTTTAACGTTACTTAGAATATAATTTTAAATATTATAATATTTGGATCACACTCATTATTTTGTTTTCTAAGTTTACTAAAAAGGCATGTGTCATAATATTTTAGAAAAACACTTGTGAGTTGTCACGTAAGCACAATTAATAATCTTTAATGAGAATTGACGTCTAATTAAATTTAATAATAAATTATGTGTATGTATTTAGTTGTTAAATTTTAAAATTTAGACTAAATTTTATGATTTAAAATATATTTTTCTCTTATTTTTATTTAATATAAAAGTGAGATATGAAGTGTCTTATTTGCCTTATATATCATATGTTACGTATTTAATATGTATAATTTACAATATTAATTAGTAATAAATTAATTAAGAATATTTAAACACATTAAATTTAATTAAAACTAATTAATTGTTTAATGATTGGTCATTACATAACATAAATATCACTTGTAGTTTAACTCATGTTTAATATCTTTAAATAATAATGTAAACATATGTTACATGAGTAACATTTTTGTTATTATAGATTTCACATTGAAGCATGACCTCTTTATACTTATGACTCTATAAAAGTCATGATTAAAAATTTTATTTTATCTTGTTTATATTATTAAATTTAAAGTCTTAAACAGATTAAAATACTGTGGTATATGCATATTTTATTACTTTTATTAATAAAATACAATGTCAGCATACTACAGTCAATAAGAATATTTATGCCCAAAAAGAGATAAAATATAAGACTAGTAGTGCACTGTTATGAATATTGTACATTATCAGTCAATATCAGCTATAATGTACTATACCGGTTGAAAACTAGTGCAAAATTATTTTTAAAAATAATTTAGGTTATACTAACCAGTACACCAAAATATCATTTAATAAATTTATTTTTAATTTAGTTGTTTTTTATAACATATGAAGTAATTTTAGTTTTTATAATCTAATTTTAATATTATACAAAGAAAAATATTTGAATACTCAATATTAATTACTAAAAAAATTAGAATTAATATAATTTAATTCTTCAAGTTGTTACATCACATAAGTTCTATCTTTTAAAAGGTATAATTTATAATGGAGGATCAAACTTTAATTACATAAATTTGAAAGATTATTTTATCATTTTTAAAATTATCTTAAACAGTTTCTAGTATTAATCAATATCGATATTGTACTATACTAATACTAAAATTGGTACTAAATTCGGTACATTATTCATAACATTGCTTTAGTGAATCCAAAACAAGGAAACATTCAATATTTTTTTTCACGACTTGTAACATGTAAATACTCAAAAGTAAAACTATTTAATTATAAGAGAAGATTTATTATAGAATTTTGAATTATTTTATTACTAATTTATATCATTATATATATATATATATATGGTTTAATAAGATGTAATGTTCATTAGTTTAATGTTGATTTAATGCCGAATTCTAAACACACTAAATTTTATTATAACTAACACTGCTTGATTTAGCTTTTGAAACTCTTTTTTACCCTGTTTCGATAAAGTAGCAAATGACTTCCTTTAATACTTTTTTTTTTATTTTTATACTTAGAAGAATATACATGATCTGATGTTTGTCATTTTGTATAATATATTATTTACAATTCTTCTTAGGGTGAAAGGAAAACTTTCAATCCTAAGGTTTTCACAAAAAATTAACTTAAATATTAATATTTTATAATAATAAAAATTATAACATTAAGAACTATTGATTTAAACCTCAAATTGATGAAACCTTAAACTTTTATCTACATATGACATTCTTTATTCTAAAAGTGGGAACCAAATTACAAAATGACATATCGTTGGCAACATAGACCTTTCACTTTAGCCTTATTGATAGGAAATCTCCTCCACTCTCGACTCATTTCCTTTTATTTAAGGATATCAATGGCTCGGCCTGGCCCGACCCTTAGGTTAGGCAACTCATAGGTCGACCCAACTCATCCTTAATATTTTTTTAAAAAATAAAAAACGACGTCATTTTTGTCATTCTAATCGGACCACAGGCAAGGTCAGTTTGACCCTTACTAGGCCCAATTTTAACCTGTGACCCAATCATGTTGAATAATTTTGACCTCGTGGTTAAGTTGATGGGTCAAAATTGAGCTGGGTCGGGCCGGGCTAAAATGGACATTCCTACTTTTACTAATCTAATCGAAATGGCACTTTTATTTGGTTAGCGTTCAAAGGAGAGCTACAGGGGCACACCAAGTGTGGTCAAAATGGAGAACCCAAACTAGTCAATGGTCAAGCTTAAAGGCTCATCAGAGGAAGATTTGCTCATCCAAGACTCAGTAACACATTAATAAGAAAATTCTTGCAATAAGAATGCTAAATAACTAACATGGGTCCTCCTTCTTTGAGCCTACAAAGTCGAAGGATGTTTAAGCTTTATTATTGCTACAATAATCTCACTCTACTTTGTCATCAAAGGTCACACCAACTCGATTGCACTGATGCTAACTCTAAAATTGCAATAATGAAAAATCCAATAATAAACTCTCGGTTTCACATATTGGTATGACCTTCACTAATAGGACTAGTGAGATTCGATATTAATATGACAAGATCAAGTATTGTTCCATTCTTACAAGTTTGATTTAAAAAATAAAAAATAAGGATATAAATCATCAAATTTATGGAAAAGAAGGATTAGGAGTGAAAAAATTCTAGAGTTAGTTGCTACTAGTAAGTTAAATATTAGTTACAAGAGAACCTAAAATAAGAGTTTGTCTATGAATAAGGATAAAGAAAACCCTCTCTGAGGTAATTTGATTGAGCACTATTAAAAGCTTCCTATTACAATCATAAGTAAGGCACTCATAGGTATAAAATCTTAAACCTAGAATATTACAAAAAAGTAATAATCTTGATGTGATCTAATCAGGAAATAATTAACTTTGGAAAGTAAGTGAATTCCTGTGTAAATAGAAGTTAAAAATTTTTAAACTAAAAAAACATGAGTTCAACACTAGTTTAGATTTTAAAGATTACGTTAATTTTGTCTTAGAACTCAACGCATAAACTTAATGATGAGTCTGTGCTACCGGTTACAACTTCATCTCTGGCATTAGTTTGCTTTTGTTTCTCCCATTAGCAAATCCATTATAAGACTAATGCCAATATGACTTTGACACTAGTTACATCCTATTTCTTAACATTCAAAGTTAGTGCAAGATTGGTACCAGTTAACTTTTATGCTTGTTGCCAATCACTCACATTCTTCAATTTGCACCTTCACTTGAATTAACATTAGAGGTCTAAATTCAACCTCTTGAAGTAGAAAAGATTCACTTCTTACATAAAAATTCACTATTAAGTTGTTAAGGGCTCCTTTATCCATCTTTACCCTACTTTATATTAATGGGCCACTAATGTTCTTTAATGAATCTCCCATAACTTTTGACATTAGAGTAGTAGCAGGAATGACATTTAAACCTGGGATTAGCTTAATGCAACTCAAAATCAAAAAGCTCAACTTAAATTGAACTGATCTAAGGCTCTTTTGTTTTTAATCTTCAAGCTAGGCTTAAGCTCAGGTCAACGCCCAAATACCATTTGGGTTTATTATTCAATTGACATTGTTTTGTTTATAAATAAACGATGACATTTATGACAACAAAAAATGATGCATTGTGTACTTGCTCTTCCTAAAACCCTAATCCTATTCACTATAGATATCTCTTAACCCTCTCACACTCTTCCTTTCTATCCATTCCACCTCTCTCTAATTTTGCCTTGCTCTATATTTCTCTCACATCCAACTTTGGGAAAACTCTGCAACCGAATATTATCCCATGCCAGGATAGGTAGACATTAGTCATATTTATGTATTTTTATCACCAAGTAAAGATATTTAACATTAAGAGTCATATACCTAGGATCATTCTTTTTTTTATAGAAAGTTGAGAAGTAAAGCACCAGAAAATTAAAGTTATTTCCTTATAACAAACTATACTTTGCTTTGTTGATATTTTCGTTTTCATCTCCACTAGGTCCTTTAAGGGTAGATAACTATATTGATATCTTGGTTTTCATCTCCACTAGGTCCTTTAAGGGTAGATAACTATATTGATATCTTGGTTTTCATCTCCACTTAGTTCTTTTAAGGGTAGAGAGCCCTCTTTAATATTTTGTAAAACGTATTTGTAAACTCCTTTAAGGTTTTCTTCTCCACTTAGTTCTTTTATAGGTAGAGTTTTATTTTTGCAATAGATTTCTTCTCACCTTACATTGACTTTGATCTCACCGACCATCGCAATCCCTTTGCAGTCGTCTCAATTTGGCTTTACTTCTCATCGCCCCTTGTTTCTGTCCCGCATATATGGACCCAATAGACAAAAATTTCTTCCTAGCTCCTCAACTTCACCTTCTTGTCCAGCCCCCTCTTCCATATCTCAGCCTTTGTCAGAACCACATGCCCTAAATCAACCCTTATTAGCACCTCCAAACGCTTCCTCGACCCTCACTCATGTTAACCCTCCAACTCGCAGAACATGGATGCAGGTTGTTGGTGACTCTAACTCTGAACAAAAGCTCACTTATTGTCCACCTAAAGAGGTAACGGAATAGTGGATTGTAGCCTCTCCCCTGGATATTTTAAAAGCTGGTGTGGAAAGATGGCGAACTACCCTTGTCGAGTTCTTTATAGATAGGCGTATCGCATTCCCTGTCATGAAACATTAGGCATTTAATACCCGGAAACGATATGGTTTGCTGGAATTTATGGTGAACAATGATTGACATTTTTCTGTTCAAATTTTCTAGTTTAGAGGAAGCTAAACTTGTTCTTGAATCTGACTCGTGGCATATGCAAAATAAACCGTTATTGCTATAAGTGTGGCGTCTAGTTTAAAGCTAGATGATTTGAAGATTGATAACATCCCCTTATGGTTGTGCCTACACAATGTTCCACTCGAATATTGGACGATGAG
This sequence comes from Erythroxylum coriaceum, assembly GCA_026874005.2. Classification (NCBI taxonomy): domain Eukaryota; kingdom Viridiplantae; phylum Streptophyta; class Magnoliopsida; order Malpighiales; family Erythroxylaceae; genus Erythroxylum; species Erythroxylum coriaceum. Next base: position 9,000,872 of record JANQAP020000100.1, read on the forward strand.
CAGGTTAAGTCACCTAGCGAGTTTTATTAGTAGATCTATCGCACTTGATCAAGCTACTGCTGAAACCAAACGTGTCAACTATGCTCATGTATGCGTGCTTGTGACCTCTCTCACTGATCTACCAGATGTCATTCCATTCCTTTGATTAAATGAAGATCTAAAACCCATTGAGGACTAATTAAGTGTAACATATGCTTGGCGACCTCAAGTTGGTAATCAGCGGAAATGGCTCCCTACTGGCAAGATCTTTAAAACAGGGGGTTACCAGGAGCTCTTATTGGATACTGAAGAAAAGTATACTACACCTAACCATAAAATAACACTTCCACACACCCAAATGCCTCATGAAACTCACATAATAGACCTCCATAATGAATTGTCAATTGCTGGACATAAAGAGTCAACTTTTGAAGGTGATAAAGTGGCTATTGGTGAAGAAGTTACCATAGTACCTACAAATAAGTAGATGGGAGAAGAACTACATGGTGAGATGGTCGTCAAGCAACATACTCTAAAGGAAAAAAACAGCATATCCAAAGGAGGACATACTGTAGAGGAATAAACAAGCCATGTTGGAGTGCACGAATAGTGAGATGAACAGTAACGTAAACAGTGCATATGTTGGAGAATTTTCAGATTTTGGTTCCCCATTGAAGGTCGATGATAGACAAGTGGAAACCAACATTCATTACCCCAATGGTAACAAACAGCAACACACCCTGACTGAACCAAATCTAAGATTTGAGACGGTAACAAGGCAACGTTCGAATAGGAAGAAGAAACTCTCCTTAGGGGAGACGACCATATGAATATTCTCATATGGAATGTTCAGGGGGCTAATTCCCATAATAAACACCTGATGATTAGGGATATCATCATGCATAGCTAGATCATCTTGGCCGACCTTTTGGAAACTCTAATAAAAAACCAACTTAACCATATGTTGGCTTACCTTCCCGCAAAGTGGAAAAGTTTATCCAACTACTTTTGTCATCCGAATGGCATGATTTTTGTTCTATATGATTCCTCGATAGTATCCATCCACTCTTCCAACATAACTGATCAAATGGTTCACCTTGAGATCACTATTGGACAACTCAAACATAAACTGTGTATCTCCTTTATATATGCATAAAATAGTGCATACTAGCGACAATTCTTATGGAATCACATCAAATAGATTGATGATTCTAACTCTAATCCCTGGTTCTTATTTGGTGATTTCAATTCCATTCTAAAAGCTAAGGAAGCTGAAGGACCTAGATCGGTATGTATGCCATGCATGGATCTGAATAGTTGTTTGGAGGTTGCCCAGTGTACTGATATACCAATGGGAGGAAACTTTTACACTTGGTCGAGTAAGCAAGCAGGACATAACTTGATAAAGAAGAAGTTGGATAGAAGTGTAGCAAACCTAAGATGGATGAGTTTATTTCCCAATTGCTACTCGAGGTTTGCTAGCAATCACTTATCCAATCATACTCCTATTATCACTGCACTAGAATCAAAGAGAATTGTTCATCCTTTCCGCTTCAATGATTTTCTAATGCAACTTGGAGGGTTTCAAGAAGGAATTGGGCTACTTTGAGGGCAGACATCCATGGAACTAAGCAGTTCATATACTCAAAGAAAATGCAATTAATCAAGCAAGATATGAAGACTTTATATAATGCCAATATTGGCAACACTCATCATCTTGTCAATACGGCTAGGAAAGCCTTGGAAACCATCCAACAGCTACAATACAACAATCCTGGAGATCAACAACTTCAAACAATGGAAAGGGGTGTGTTACACAGTTACTCTCAAGCCTTATTATTTGATTACTCGTTGTCCAAACAAAGAGCAAGACTAGAATGGTTAAAACATGGGGATCACAACTCATTAGTCTTTTACAAAGCTATTTTGTCACGAAAGGCTAGAAACCATGTGATATCTCTAATTAATAACAACAACACTCTTGACTCTCAGACTCAACTTTTACAAGGGGACCTACGATTAATTTAGCAAAATTATGAGTGTGCCATAGAAATGCAATCTTCTACATTGTTCCTTAAACAGATTCTAAATGATAACATTTCTCCAGATGATGCAAACCAACTAGTAAGACCTATAACCACACGAGAAATCAAGGAAGTGCTTGGAGCTCTTCACCTTCACAAAGCCCCTGGCCCTGATGGTTTCAATGTCAATTTTTTTAAGGAAATGTGGGCTCTTAATGGCAATATGGTATTTGAAGCAGATATGGAATTCTTTGCTAATGGCTCCCTTCTCATAGAAATCAACAAGACCTTTATTACCCTTGTTCTAAAGAGTGGTGAGGTGACCAATTTTGCAGATTTTATACCGATTGCTTGTTGCAACTCTTTGTACAAGATCATCTCTAAATTTATTGCTAACAGGCTCAAAGGCATACTATACAAGCATATCAGTCACACTCAAGGTGCCTACATACCAGGTAGAACAATTGGGGATAACATCCTCCTACTTCAAGATCTCATTGCAAACTACTCCAAGAAGAAAAGCAAGCCCAACTGCTGCATCATGATTGATCTCCGAAAATCTTATGATAATGTTAGTTGGACCTTCATCTCTCATGTTTTGAAAGCCATGCAATTTCCTGGTATTTTCATAAAGTGGATTGAGGAATGCCTTACCACCTCTTCCAATGGCATACTAATGAACGAGCAACCTACCAAGCACTCAAGGGATCCGACAAGGGGACCCATTATCTCCTTACTTATTTGCATTAGTATTGCAAACACTCCATAAAATCATTGTGCATGTTGTGGATCAGACGAAGGCCTTCAAATACCATTCTAAGTGCAGCAGATTCAAACTAACCAATCTCTGTTTTGTAGATAACTTGTTACTACTCTTGAAAGTTGATGCCACTTCAATTACAATCTTTATGAAAGCCCTAAAAATCTTCCAAAGAGCCTTAGGTTTGTAAATTAAGTATTCTAAAAGCAGTATTTTTTTGTCCAAGAGTGCATCCCCTCTACAATCACGTATCACTTCTTTAACAAGTATTCAATTACAAACTTTTCTAATGAAATACTTGGGCACTCCCATATCTCCTTTTAAGTTGAAAGTTAGCGATTATGCCAAGTTATTAGATAAAATACAAGCTAGAATTTCATTATGGAGCTCCAAACATCTATGGCGTACAGCACGGGCTCAACTCATTAACTCTGTCCTTAACTCTCTCAATATCTACTGGGTAACCCAATTGGCTTTTCTAGGATCCATGTTGAAAGCTATTGGCAAACTATTCAATAATTTCTTATGGATAAGAAATCAGGAAACAAATCACAAGACTTTTGTGAAATGGAAAGATCTGTGTGCTCCTAGAGATCGTGGGGGTTTGGGAATTAAATCCATCAAGTTCATGAACTCGATGCTACTTACAAAAAGATTATGGAGACTAATGGATAATAAACAATCTTTATGGTGTAGATGGATTCACATTTACTTCATCAAAACTCGAAGCCTATGGTCTATAGAGTGTTCCTGCATGTAATCTACCTCACTTAAAATTGAGAGGCCAACACCAAACAGACTTCGTTGCACCTATAGGTGATGGAAACTCAACCAATTTCTAATATGACAACTAGCTTTTGGGAGGATCTTTGATTAATTACAATGGAGTTGAACCACTTAGGAGATCACTACTTTTAGAAGTCACAGTTGCTACAACTTTGCAATATAAAGGAATAATTGAGAGAGCTACTATCCCTACATCTCTAGCTACTGAAATTTGTGGCGTCTACTGCAACACTGAACCAGATTATCATGTATGGAAGCACACAATTAATGGTAGGTTCTCTAACCACTCTTATATGGAATTATTCTTTAAACATCTTCCCAGGCTAGCATGGCCTAAACACATATGGCTAACTACCTTCAACCTTATGCATCATTCACTTTATGGCTTGCGATGAAAGGAAGATTAAAAATAGTGGATAAACTGGACAAATACACTCGGTTTCCAAATTGGTGCTGTCTATGTAAACAAGTAGAAGAAACAGGTGAACACTTATTCTTCAATTGTGATTATATCAACAACATATGGTTAGAGATCTGCTACAGATACCTGGCAAATAAAGTAATTACTAAACTGAAAAGTCTACACACACTACGGCCAAAATATAGAAATAGCACAGTGCACAATTGTTTTTGGATTGCCTTATCTTCGATAACCACTGCGATATGGGATGAGAGAAATCTAAAAACATTCCAAGACCAAATCACCTCCCAAGACCAATTTTACAACAAAAAAAATATCACATTCGGCTACAAATATGTTCTCAAAAACAGAAACTACCACATGGTTCCTATTTAGTTCAATGCTGGAATGTATGACAAGTTCTAGTAGTGGTGTCTGCCAACAAGTTTGCCACATAGAGAAACGCGTAATGTTGCACATACATAGCCATAGTCTCCAACGCATATGTAAGTGACGATTTAGGTACGTAGCTCCTGCCTCCTAGTCAATCCTACAGTGAATCACATACTTAGATTGCCTTAAAACTTAGACTGCGAGATTAAACAGAGATGAAGGGTTGTTGCCAAGGGATCTCACCTATACAGAGTTTTAAGCTCTTTCATAATTGACTATATTGTAGTTAAATCTTTTGGTTGACTTATCCTTAGTATTGTAAGACTTCTTGACTTGCCTTCAAGGCTAATTCATTTAATTTTTTTAAAAAAATCCTAATTCATCAACTTTTATTATTTTCCTTAATCAGTTCTCTCTATTAAAAATAGCAATGAAATACTCTGCTTAACTTACACCACTTTCTAAATACAAATTTGATTCCTAACATTGAGCCACAGAGAAAAAAAAAACTAAAACTAATCTAAATAATGAACATCTAAATCTCATTTCTTGATTTTACGGTACTGAAACTAAATCTTTTATAAGAAAACCTCTCTTAAATCTGAAATGGGTTTGTGGCTTGAAATTTAATAATTTTGGTTTCTTTTATGTTAGACTTTGTCAATATAGTAGTTCATTGGATTATTAATTATATTAGCTCTATGCAATTTATAACTTTTTAATTTGTCAATATTTAGTATTTATTATAATGCTGCTATTCTTGTATTGTTTTATGTCTAGTTATCTTTATTATCCTATTATGTTGTTCTTCATATTCCTAGTTTAGGTTAACTACTTGTTAATCATCATTTGTTATTATAATATTAATAAAAAATGGTTCAAAATAAGTAAACATCAATATATTATTTACTTTCTTTTCTTCAAATGCAACTCATTTTTTATACTAAGAAATAATTGAATAACAAAAGGAACAATAGTTAAAAATGTGTTTTGTTATGACTTCTATTTTCTTTTGCAACATATCTCTATCTTTCTTAATTAGGATTTTTGCACCTATTTTTGTGATAGTTTTTCTCAAACTGTAAGTCCTTTAAAACTTTATATCAATGACATTATTGTATTAAGTTCAAAGATTAAAACTAGTACTTTCTACCATGTGGTCCAATTTCAATCTTTTTGGGTTAAAACTATAAAACCAAGGAATGTGAAGAGAAATTATGCATAAATTTAATTAAAACTGCAGCTTAATTGAAGCATTGTTGTTTCCAATAATGATACCAATGTCTGTTTGATTTCCATTCTTGTTGCATATTTTTTCTTGCAATAATCTTGTTACATTTTTATTATTAAAATCTTACATGATAGTCTTATTTAGTTCTTTAGTTCATTATTTTAGATGGATGAGTATAATTCTTCATTTGAGAGTTGTAATCAAGTACCTAGTAGTATACTAATGGAGAGTTCTAATCTGGTCCTTAGTAATATAATAAGTGAAGAAACAATTCAGGCTGAAGGAATCGATTCATTAAGAAGAGATGTTTAGAATCACTTCATCAATACTAGAACAAGTGATGGAGTTAAAAAGTTCAAATTCAAGTATTATCATAAAATGTTGGCCAAAGATTTAAAGGAGAAACCTCTTATTTAAAAAGACACATATAGTCATATATTAGAAGGAAGATGGTATTCGGAGGTTAATTTTTTTTACCCCTAACCTAATCTAAAGGAAAAGTGAAATTCATAGGTTATAACTACTATCAAAGTTTTTACTAGCTAAGATGATCATTGGTAATGAACAACCAATTGTTGATAACCAAAATTTTAGGATTTTTGTTACCTCACTTCAACAAAACTTCAAAATCTAACTTAGAATATCGTGAAAAAAGACAATTTCAAGATTTTTAAAGATAAAAAATTTGATATTAAAGACATTATCGAATATCCAAATATGGGTAGTTATCACATCAAATATGTGGATGGCCAAAATTTGAAAAAAGGGCTATGTGATCATGGTGATGGTACACTACATTGATAATAATTGGACTTTAAATAGTTGACTCATGAGGTAAATAAAATTATTTAATTTTGTTGCTATTTACTTATTGATTGTATTATAATTGATATTGCTTTGTGCTTTTAAATGGTAGGTTTGTTTATATGCTAATGTCATATACATTTGAAAGGTTCACAACTATAATGACCAAGTTCTTAATGGATTGGAACATCAACACCATGTTCTTAACATAACTTCAGACAACTATAGCATAAATAATCTTCTGATTAAAAAATTAAATATTAAGTTACATGTTGAGATTTGTTGATTGGTGGAAGGTTATTCTATATATGTTGTTTCCTGAATATTGTGAATTTTATGGTGAAGGATGGGTTAGAGGTAATAAAGGAAAAGGTTGAGGCAATCTAGAGTAACTTAGGGTATTAGAGTGCCACATCAAAACAGTTAAATTTTTTTAAGAAAACTGCATGATAATTATGCATTCCATGTATAAAGAAGTTAGTTTTGGATTGTCTGATGAGATAGAATTCAACATCTAAAAAGTTAGAGTCAGTAACCAAGTACATTAAGGTGTTCATAATGTTACTGAAGTTATTCTTAGGAACAAAATATCTAACTTCGCACATTTGTTTTAGCCACATATGTAAGATCAAGTGAGCATTATCCTACTGGATTTTTAATTCCAATAAGGTGATACAAATCATGCCAGATTAGATAATAGAGAAATTTGATTCTTATTGATCTACAATAGGATATATCATGACAATGATTTTTATGTTAGACCCGAGATATAAGATGGAGAGGCTACATATTGATTACTAGAAGTTGTGTGATGATCAAGCTCAAACACATATTAATATCATTAAAAAATTCTAGATGATTTGTTTAATCATTTTTAATTAAAATGGAAAAAGATCAGGATCCTAATAGTTTAGTTCTAATATTAGCTTCATCTTCATCTATTATTAATATAGCAGATGAAGGTTTATGTCGTGAATTTGAAGAATTCATTAAGGAAAAAAGGTTAAGACTTATTACAATAAGATGAAGTTAGACAACTATTCAAAGGCAAGTGTTGTTACCTGATTAACAAATATGCAATTCATTATATTATAGTGTAAGTAATATAGAGGTTTGTAAATTAAGACATGATTGATTTGGCATTTTGTAAACTAAGATGTGAATCTTTACTTGTGTGATTTTATGCAGGTTAATAGAAAAAAAAACTCCATATTATTGGCTCTGCTTATTTAACTCAACTCCAATCTCTAACTTTAATTGATTTTTTGTATCATTTTGCATTTGGAAACTTAAATTCTACTTTATATTCTTTACACACCCTAATATATGATATTGGTGAGTATCTGCTTTTAAAAGTTGTTATTTTTGTTATTAACTATTAATCATTACTCTGCTCAATTATGTTTTGATAATAGTATCGTGATTCTCCTTAATTTTGAATTTAATGTAACTTCCATTTTTGAAGCACCCCACTTCCACCGAGCACGTATCCGTACATCCCAAGGACATTCAGACACACATCCTATGAAAGTGGCGTGCTAGAGCAGTCAAATAGAACTCATTGCAAATTTGTTCAAACATCATACACATTTTTTTGGAAAACCACTAATCATTAATGGCCCATTTTATTAATAACAATTTCAATCACAATTGTCACAAACAATATACACATTGCAGAATATACACATTGTAGAATTCTAGTAATAATTTGAGCCCTTTACAAATTCGAAACACTTTCAGTCATAAAGTCATTACATATTAGAATTATTCACATACATATAGTACAGTATTTGCGGAGTACATACTTTAATACAAAAATAACATAAAACGTATGCAGGCGCCAACTGATCCCGACCTCTATCTCTTACTCAAATGTAGTGGTTAGACTCCAGTTGGTCTAACTGGGTGTCTCCTCTGAGCCTGAAAAATATGTTGCAAATTTTGGGGTGAGTTTTGCGAACTCAGTGAGTGGACCATTCTCGATGGCTCACTCAATTATATAACACATCAATTCATGTAATTATGTAATTCACATCATTTCACTAATCAACATGTTGAATCACATACACTTCATATTCATTTAATTTATATTTCTCATCAGAAATCATTCAAACTATTTATTTCAATCATTTAAATCATACATATCAAATGCATATGCAATGCTCATGAGACTCACTTTTAATTGTTATTGTTATGACCGAATGCCTGTAACTATCCCGTATCCATTGTGGATACCGGGCTCATTAATAACTGTCTCTTATTCATTGGAGATACATGGCTCATTTTTTCATAGTGAGCCAGAGGCTCTTACCACATTATGAGCTTTAAGATCTTTTTCACTTTCTGAGTTTTAAGCTCTTTTTTGGTGGCTACTCTGGTCACAACAGCCTTTATGTTGTAATCCATTCATGTAATGAAATGCATCACATGTATTCAGTCAATCAATTGTGCTCAATCTTACACTTTCACATTCACGTTCACATTCTCATTCACATTTATCATCGGACCTTGGTCCAACATTCAACATTTAAGTTGAGAAACACTTATTCAGTCAAATTCACATTCAAGGAGCACTTCCAATGATTTTTACATGCATCAAACGCCTCGAACATTTATTGTCCAGAAATCAACACATTCACATCATATAATTCGATACAAAATTTTAAAACAGAACAAACAATGAAAGTGAGACCATCTAGGTCTACTCACAGTACGCTTCAGATTAGCATTAGCTTCCATGATCTGGAAATGTCTGGCCGCCGACATTTAATCCTGTGTATCAACTTCATGCAATACACATTGTACACACATTACTAATTGCATAATCACGTAAACATTAAGTTATACACATATATATATATGTAATGTATAATGCATGCTTATGTTGACTATTCTGGGTATTTATCCTTAATCACATCACTTGATTTTTTTAATAGCATCTTTTGTGTGTGTCAGGCTTACTCTAAGTTCATACCTCAAAGAACCTGATCGTTCAAATAACATAATTCAATCATTCATCATTTCTTTTCTAGAATTTTATGTTCACATAATATTCAGGTTCTCATTCATTCTTACCCAATACACATCATTCAATCATTCACTAAGGTTATTTTAGCTTCCTAAGATCACAAAAT
>JANQAP020000100.1:9053498-9075640 GCA_026874005.2 Erythroxylum coriaceum
TATAAATATGAGTTATATGTTTGAGTAGTAAGTACATTACATTTGTATGTATAAAGGCTCGGGAGCTGTGGATCAAGGAGCTCGTACAAAGGATTGTTGAAGTTAAATGAGTGTACACCTTCTTTTGAGGTGAGTTGGGGAAACCATATTTTTAAAATAGAATTGGACCATCCTAAGACGTGCTGAATGAATTGTATGTGAATTTTAATGTAGGGTAGAATTGAACTTCAAATGGATGCTAAGATGCCTATGTATTTAAAAAACAACATTGTTTTGAATAACGTTTTGCACTTGGAGTGCAAAAGATGACATTTATTGCATGAAATAATGTTTTAAAATTTACATATGCATGATCGAGACATATTTGCAGCGTATATGTGTCATTTTTTGGCTTAGAGCCATCACAAGGTTTCATTTCATCGGTTAGACCGATGCCTTACTTAATTTTATACTTAAAATTTGAATATGATTTGTTTTGTGATTGGTGAGGTAACGATTGGCCAATTGTGTGCTGGGCACAACTGATTTAGCGACCCCCATACCCTTGACACTGGTACATAAAAGTCGAGTCCCCATATCGACACCTTTCTTCGGGACTTGTGGGTGATTCCAAACCTAGGGTCTGGACACCGACGAGGTCATCACCTAGGGTCATGATGTTCTTGTCGACTGTAGTCCGGACTCACTACAGACAAAAGTCGAGCCAACACCGAGGATCGGTGGGTGTGTACGCTAGTTTGGCTGACTAGTGATGACACACATGATTGTTTTGGCTTATCCTGATTATTTGTTTTCTAACGAGATTTAAATTATAGATGTTATATTTTTATGTTTTTGTGTACTGGAACTGGAACCTATGTTCACCGGATAAGTGATTAATAGGCTAGGCCTATATGGTTCCTAACCAGTATACGATGAGTCATAGGCTAGGCTTATGTGATTTTATATGATGTATGTTCACTTTGTAGGTTATTTATACCGTCTTGGTGTGTATCGAGTTCTATGTGTGATATATGTTTTTTCGGCTCACTTAGTACATAATGTACTCACCCCCTCCGCTTTCCAACCATGCAGGTTAATATAGTGAGCTTGAAACTCTGTGAGGATTATGCGGTCATTTGACGTTTTTGGGACATTATTGCACGTGGGTAGTCATTAGTCTCTCTTTTTATACTTTTGTCACATAGTGGCTCATGAACTATCTTCTTTGGGTTGGTTATGTAAATATGCTTTGCAATTTCATAAATTTGACTCTTGACTGTTTTATCATTGTAAAAGACCTAATGTATGAACTTTGATACTATTGTTGAGGTTGCTTTAAGTGGACTTTAAAGTCCTGCAGTTGTGGTAAAATTTTTGGTATGAATATAGAAGTGTGTTTAAAGTTGTTTGCAGGTTTTGAGATTTTTAAAATACAGCCGTTGTGCTGCCCAAATTTTTTTAAATAAAATAAAAAGGGAAAGACATTCAGTTAGCCTTGTATAGTCAGATTAAGGACATTGTTAGTGTCCTTAACCTGGGTATGCGACGGTTATCATGGACCCGATGTGGTACCGGGTCGTGACAATTAAATTCGCTCAGAAAGTCCGGCGTTACATCACCTGTATAGTAAGTAGTTTCGAATCATGGTCTGAACCTTAGTCGCATTATATCCTGTTTTCTCTTTGATAACATATTTCAACCTGAAATTAATATATGATTGAATTTTATAGAAAAATAACAATTTGAATTCAATAGTTTATGCAATATATTGAAAGGAAATAATTGATTTGCTCAATATAATATTCAATTAAAAACACAAATTAATCGTTATCATCACTTAATTGTAAATCAAAATCATCTTCTTTTTCTAAAGAATTAGAATCAAACTCAGGCTCTTCTTTAGATCTCTGGCCCTCCTCATCTTCTCCAGATATAATTTCAACATATTCATTACATGGATCGTTCAAAGATTCATTATTCTCATATATGACAGAAGCACTTATTTCATAAACATTTTCCTGAAATGCTTCACTTTTAATTCTCTATTCTCCTTTTCCATGTGATTCAAAAATATCTATAGCTTTAACTTTGTAAACGGCCAACCAATATGACTTATCTTGTCGTAAGCTGGAAAAGAGACATAATACACTTGGATAGCTTACATTGCCAACACGAAAGGTTCAAATTGTCTAAATCTTCTTCGCTTGTTGATTTCAACTAGATTGTATTGGATATGCACTTTGGTACAAACATTTGGAGTTGGATCAAACCAGTCACACTTAAATATCACACTTTGCTTTATTGGCAATATAGGATACTCAATTTCAAGTATCTCAATAATTTTACCATAGTAATCCATCAATTCTCCCTGTATGCAAACTCCACTATTTATTGTTGCCATGCTATGACCATGATATTCTGTATGATATTTGTATCCATTAACGAAATACACCGGATACGATTTAACAGTTCGGAAAGGTCCCTTTGCAAGATCACATATGAACTTGTTCTCTATTGGATTTTCTAAGGCCTACATAAAAGAAATTATCATATTAAATAATATAATGTCATTTGAACAGTTAAATCTTATAATTCAATCATTTCAATATTTGTAAGTGAAAACTTACATATTTCTCGAACCATCGAGGAAAGTGTCTTATAACTTTTTTATTGATATCATCCTGTGCTTTGTTGGGCATGAGCTCACGTAACAATTTCTTGTATAATCTAAAAACATTATTACTTATTTCAGTTATGAATAAAACTAAATTTCAAAACCCAAACAATTAATTTCAACTTAGTGCACAAAAGGTTGAACCTATTGACAGTTCAATAAAATGTAACCATGGGCAACCTCAATTTCTTCCTCTGTTAACATTCATCTTATTGAGCATCCATATGTTCATCCAGGATATGTGAAAATGGATAAGTTACCATCAACATCACTAGTTCCTCCCCTATTGTCATTACGAGGAACTTTTCTTTCTTTTATGTGAACATACGACTCAAAATAATGTGAACAAAATGTATCAGCTTCCTCCACTAAATAGGCATTACATATCGAACCTTCAACTCTAGCCTTGTTTTTGACATTTTTCTTCAAGTGATGAAAATACCTATATTAACGAATATGGTTATACCAATTTAGTTATTAAAATATGTTATTACTTCAATTACAATCATTTTTTGTTGAATTACCTCTCAAATGGATATATCCATCGATATTGAATTGGACCGACAGGTTTATCCTCGTGTGTTAAATGCATAGATAGATGCTCCATACAATCAAAGAAGCTTAGAGGAAATATCTCTTCTAACTTGCACAAAATTACTGGAATTTCTCTTTCTAGTTTTTCCATTTCAACCAACTTGATTTCAGATGATGTTAAGCTTTTGAAAAAGAAACTTAATTATATTATTACTTCCCAAACCTTATTCGGTAACAAATCTTGAAATGCAATTAGAATTATCCTTTGCATAAATACATGACAATCATGAATTTTCATCCCAAATAATTTGTACTTCTCATGTCCACACAGCTTGCCAAGTTTGAAACATAACCATCAGGAAACTTTAGACTTTTCAACCATTCACACAATAACTCCTTTTGTTTTTTGTCCAAAGTGTAACATGCTTTTGGATATTTACCAGTGCGAAGATCTTTATGTAACTCATTCCTTCTACAAAAAAGTTTCAAATCAGCTCATGATTTTGCATTATCTTTTGTCCTCCCTTCAATGTTCATTATGGTATTGAACAAATTGTCAAAAATATTTTTTTAATATGCATCACATCTAGATTATGATGTATCAAATTAGTTTTCCAATATGGCAAATCCTAAAAGATGCTTCCTTTTTTCCAACCAAAGTTTTTACTAATGTTAACTTCATTAGCTTTAAATTCTGTAACTTTCAGTAAGCCTAATTCCTCAATCTCCTGCAATATCTATTCACTAGCTTTGAGAGATGGAGGAGGTGTTTTTACCTTCATATTCTTAATGAACTTTTGTTTATTGCGTCTAAATGGCTGATTTGCAGGAAGAAATTTTCTGTGGTTATCAAACCAACATATTTTGCCCCCGTTTGGAAGATAAAACGTATCAGAATCATTGCCATAATAAGGACAAGCCAATTTCCCTGTTGTGCTTCATCCAGACAACATGGCATATGCCAGAAAATCACTAATGGTCCACATCAAAGCTGCTCTCAACACAAAATTTTGTTTCAGAGACACATCCTATGTCTCAACATCATATTCCCAAAGATGTTGCAATTCAAATATCAATGGTTGTAAGAATACATCAATTTTATGCTTTGGATTTGTAGAAGCTGGCACAATCATCGTTAAGAACATATATGCCTCTTTCATACACATCCATAGAGGCAAATTATAAGGAGTAATTATGATTGGCCTTGATGAATATTATTGGCTGGATTGACCAAAAGATTGGAATCCATCTGTTGACAATCCCAACCTAACATTTCGACTTTTAGCTGTAAACTCATAATGGGTGTCATTGAAATGTTTCCATGCCAATGCATCTGATGGATGACTTATTATTCCATCTTCCTATTGGTGTTCATTATGCCATCTTATGTGAAATGTAGTAACATCAAAAGCATATAGTCTTTGAAGTCTCGGAGTTAGCGGGAAATAATACATCTACTTCCAGGGTACTAATTTATGTTTAATAGAACGCTTTTTAGGCTTGAACCTAGATTGACCACAAAATTTGTACTCTTGTAATTTCACATCATCTCCCTAATACAACATACATCCCAATTTGCAACAATCAATCTTTTTAACATGCAAACTAAAACCCTTAATAAGTTTCTTCATATTGTAAAAACTATCAACTATTGTACAATCAGGAGGCAATGATTCATTATACCAGCTAAGAATTTTATCAAAACTACGATTAGAAATATGCCCTTCGGACTTTATATTCAATATTCGTGCAATTGAAGACAATTGAGTCATTGTCTCACAATTGGGCCATCGTTCTTGGTCAGCTAAGTGTAGTAAGTCAAAAAATTGTTTTGCATGTAGGTTTGGTTCTTCTTCAAGATTTTCTCTGAAAGGTATAACCGGCTGCATCATAAACCATTTTCATGTAAGGCTTTTCATTTGCATCCACATTATTTGTTCTAAATCCAATCCCCCTTCAAACTCATTTAAGTTCACAGACTCAAAATAATTTAGGACAAACCCTTTTCTCAACAAATACCCATTCACTTCATCAATAGGAAGGAAACGAATGTGTTTTCACCTTTTATGTGGACATCTGATCTTTGGGCCATCCATATATGCTAGTTGAGAACATGCATAATGAATAAAAGCTTCAACTCCCTCAATAAACTCAAGATTAATGAAACCATTAGGTGTTAATCGTCTATACATCCAAGATCTATCAACATTACTCAATTTTGCAAAACTGTTAATTTCAAACAGTGATTTCATAGCTAGTATCCTTCATGTTACCCAAATTTTATAGAACATCTAAACTTTACACAACATCCCCTAAGTATTAACCAATTAAATTAATGACCTACAATTGATTTCAAAACTATGGTACGTGGCATTGTTTACACTCGCGAATCAAGAAAACAAGTTCTCGCTATAATTCCTAGGCTCATGGAATTTTTCTTCGATAAGCCTCATGGGAGCTACATCATAAGTTTCTAGCCTATATACCATCCTAGAGATTTATTATGTAAAGAATTTGTCTTGTCTATAAAACATACTGATTCCTTGTGTTAATACTAAGTTTGCATTAATCACATCGAAGTTGAAGTATTAATCGATCGAATTAATGATCTACAATTAATTTCAAAACTATGGTATGTGGCATTGTTTACCTGTGAATCAAGAAAACAAGTTCTC
The DNA here is from genome assembly GCA_026874005.2 of Erythroxylum coriaceum. Classification (NCBI taxonomy): domain Eukaryota; kingdom Viridiplantae; phylum Streptophyta; class Magnoliopsida; order Malpighiales; family Erythroxylaceae; genus Erythroxylum; species Erythroxylum coriaceum. Next base: position 9,059,364 of record JANQAP020000100.1, read on the forward strand.
GCTATGACTCCTAGGCTCGTGAAATTATTCACCGATAAGTCTCAAGGGAGCTGCATCACGAGTTTCTAACCTATTTACCATCTTAGGAGTTTATTATGCCTCAAATCATCCATAAGATCTCAAACTCATTCCACATACAATAAATGCTTATGTAATCAAACATCTACTCATCAATGATTTAAACATAACCCAAGTATAAATAGTTAAATTATTAAAGAAGAACATAAAAACTCATCAATGACTATGCCATTGGACCTAGAACACATATATCCCAAGACATATTAGATGAAATTAATACAAAATTGAAGAAATAATACTAGGCAATTTCCTTAGTTTTCTTAATGGAACAAGCTTTGCTCCAATTGCCAATGCGATGGGAGCCAAATATAAATACTTGAGCTTCTATTCCTGAAAAAGGAATTTAAATCATATAATATGAAACAAACTAACATCTTGAAGTTGAATCAATGAGCATATCTATAACCCATATCATATGTAAAAATTCTTGCAGAAAAGCACTAAATAGAAGTTCATAATCACCAAATCCCACAAATTTCACACCTATAAGTTTTGAGTTTAGCACTGTATCGATGATATTTGGTTAATTTTCATATAGGATAAAGTTATAAAAGCATGTCATTTGAGAAATAGTACAGGATTTATACATTATATCAATGTAAAATAGAGGAGGCATGACAAAGAAACAGTATAGGATTTAGTCATTAACATTAAATCAATGCATGATAGAGAAATGAGAAATCCACATATTGATAAAGCCAAAGCAACGGCCTAGTCGTAACTTGCATAAACCGGTCCACCCTTTCTTTAACAAGTTAGGGCATCATCTCTAACAACTAACCACCCAAATCAGGTCTTAACACATGCCCTCAACAATCACAACAATAATGGCAACAAACATAAAAAAAGAGGAGAGCCACTCAAAGAGAAATTTTAACAGAGAAAGCAATCAATGGCACACCCACTAACATAGAACATTAGTGAAATAAGAAATCATTCTAATAGGGAAACGTATAAATTATCAAAATGAGATTGATACAGCCTCTTTAGCGTAAGAAGAAGAAGACACCTCTAGATGAATATTCTTAGAACATTAGAAGACTCAATAGTCCTAATAAATAGCTACTTGTTTATGACTATATAAAAGAATGCACTCTTTTCATACCAAATGATACTACTTTGAAATAAGGTTTAGAACATATGATTGTTTCAAATTAAAAAAATGAACACAATTAGATAATCAAGTTTGATTTGAGTTCAAGTCAAAATGTGATTGCCTTCTCCTTTTTACATCTTCGTTAGTATATAAGTTAAATAAAGTGATGCCTTTCTTACTATTCCATTACAATTCTTTGGGTTATCAATTTCAAACTGAGAAGTAGATTCAACAATTATGAATCTTTCTAAGTTGGCTGTTATTATCTGGACCTTTTTTTCCCCTTTTTGTATATAAATTATAATTCTAATAATGGAATATTGTTTGTATAAATTAAAAAGCTTTATAAACTTAATCTCATGCATTTATTAGCTTACATAGTATTAGATTAAACTAGTTGACTTTATACCTTACATAGTATTAGATTAAACTAGTTGACTTATTAAAATGTACCATATACCCTCCAATCCTTCTATCTTTGCCTCTGACTCTTCCTCTCCATCTTACCATTAGTTTTTAAACTTCTTATTCTTTTGTCTAATAACTTTATATGTATGTGTTATGCTAGTTGATGTCGTATGCATGAATGCTAATGCTTGAACTCCCCATTTATGATTACCTATATTAATCTTGAATGATCTTGCCATTTATTAACATTTGATAAAAAAATCAAAATTAGTTAAATAATGAACATATCAATTTTTTGTTAGTTGTAATGAAATATCATCTTTTTTATATGTGATGCATTTTTTGCATAATATTTGGTTATGCCATTATTATCTGAATGTTGTGCAAGTTATTCTCCTTTCACATTTAGTACATTTTTTATATTTTAGGTTATTCAAATTTCAATCTGTTTTTATCTTTTTTAGGGTGACTAGGTATTCTCCTAGCTAGTGGTAGCTCAATCATTTCACATAAGTTCAAAATCTTGGTATGTCAAGTGGCTTAAGAGAATAATTGTATGTTTGCATATACTTGTCAGTATTGTAACATTTGTTTATTTAATCCTCTAAGTCATAAAGACTATGATAAATTGCAGCTACTACACATGAACTTGAAATTTATGTCAAATCTCAAGTTCTGTACATACAAGCGTCACTGCTAATTCTTATACAAATATGTCTAATCCGTACTCTACTTCATATCCATCAGATCCATTCTCACCAGGTCATTCTCAAAACTTACACACAGATTTACAAAGATTATGAGATTGGTTCATAAACAAAACACATTTAAGTTAACCCAACTTAATTGATGATTACAGACAATTAAAATTTTTAATTAAAAATTAGGTCAAAAAGAAAGATATTAGAATAAAATATTGGAAGTAATTCATATATTAATTTATTACAATATGCTAAAGTCATCAACAATTAACTCAACTCACATTTTTATTAACACTCATTAAAAGTCACATCATAAGTCACGATCTCTTTCTTTTATGTTTCTTATCGCTAATATATGATGGAAGGAGGACAAAGTATAACTTGAAAATTTCTTGGTTCTAATGTCTTACTTCAGTTATGCTCCATAAAATGATTCCTCCAAGTACTTACAAAGCAAAACTATGAAAACGAAAACAAAAACCCTAAAATATTCTCAATTTGTAAATTAACTTTCCTCAATGTATTAAAATCACCAACAATCATTCGCACTTACATCTTCAACTGTATGCATCAAATTCACCTACCAAATTCATAACAAAGCAATCTATTTTAGTTTTGTTTTTATTGTTAATATGTGATGGAAAAAGGAAATTTTATGTTCTGTGTTTTTAATTAAATACATTGAGGGTCATCAACATAATTTTCCCAACAACAATCAATGCAACTTGTAATGTATTAAAAATCGGTTATGTTGATATACAAATTTGAGTCTATCAAATTACAAAATTAAAACATATAATATTTTTTAAGTCAACAAAAGATAAAAGAAGCAATACCCTTTAACCGTGAACTTTATTTAAAGAACTGAAATCATTTTTTCAAAGAGCAGACATTTCATCAAACACTTTACATGCATCAGAAATTCATCCCAACATCACAACCAAAATCACGTCTTGTCCCTTCTATCATTAACATTTATACCTTAAAATTGTTTTCCAATCATATAATGCACAAATAAATGAAAGTAATGAAATACCCAAATTAACTTTCATCTAATATACAAAAAAACATATGATAGTGACTGCAGTCTGTTTAATGTAAAAGAAATTTCATTTATTTTAAAATGTTGAAGCCGAAGCACACGACGATGTCTACGTTGAAAATTTACCGACGGACACAATACCGTCGGTAAACTTAAAAAATTTCTGCCTTCTTTGCTGACGGGCGCGTTATACCATCGCTAAAGTCCATCGCAAATTTTGCCATGATGATTTCTCTCCATATTTACTGAAGGATATTACTACTGTCGCTAAACGAAATTTTTCCTGTCAATGTTACCGACGGAAATTGATTTTTTGTTGCTAAAGTTTGTCGTAAATTTTTTTGGATAATTTCCCTCCATATTTACTGACAGATATTACTACCGCCGCTAAACTAAATTTTTCCCGTCAATATTACCGACGGAAATTGATTTTTTTGTCGGTAATTTGCAACAATTTCGTTTCTGTCAGTAATTTTCTATCGCTAATTCCTACTTTTCTTCTAGTGCATGGTCTTGTAAGTTACATGTTCTTCTAGCTATTATTGTTAGTGATAGAGACCTTATAGGAAAAAGTGTGACTACCATGTATTTCACCTCTGCTTTGGTTACATATAAATAGGAGTAGAATAATATCTATACTAGGAAAGAAACCTATACAAATCAAATCCTAATTATCTCTTAATTTATTTACTTTGACTAAATCTCCCCTAATTTCTCTCCCAATATGTTAGGAACATGTTTTCTCCTAATTAACAGCCCCTTGACTCTGCTGCCACTGATTTCTCCTTCTCAACACTCCCTCTCAAGCTGGCTTATAAATGTCTTCCATAGCTAGCTTGCTTACTAGGAGATCAAATAGTTTCTTCAGTAGTCCTTTAGTGAGTATATCAGTTGTTTGTTCATTGGTTGGTATATAAGGAATAAAAATTAAGCCACTCTCAAGCTTCTCTCTGATAAAATGTCTATCCACTTTGATATGCTTGGTTTTGTCATATTGAACTGGACTGTGTGTAATTAAAATGGCACCCTTGTTGTCACAATGGACTTTCATAAAAAGTGACACTTGAATCTTCAAATCTTCTAATAACCTCTTGATCCACATTCCTTCACAAATCCCATGCGCGAGAGACCTAAACTCAGTTGTAGCATTACTTTGTAATACTACATTCTGCTTCTTACTCTGCCAAGTGACTAGATTTCCCTAACAAAAGTACAATATCCTAATATTAATCTTCTATCAGAAATGCCACCTTCCCAATCAGCATCTATATATATTTCAACCTATACATTATCATGTTTTTTAAACATCAAGCCTCTTCCAAGTGTCCCTTTCAGATACTTTAGTATTATGTAGGCAGTTTTAAAGTGCTCTTGACCTGGTGAGTGCATAAATAGACTTATCATGTTTAAAACAAAGGCTATATCAGGCTGAGTGTGTGATAGTTATATTAGTCTTCTGACTAGTTGCTGTAATTTTTCCCTATCAATCATATCTTCATCCTTAGCGGAACTGAGTTTAAGGTTAGCCTCAATTGGAGTTTCTGCCACCTTGCATCCCATTAGCCCTGTTTCTCCAATTAAATCAAGGATATACTTCCTCTAATTCACAAATAGTCCTTCTTTTGATCTTGCAAATTTCATTCCAAGAAAATATTTCAATGCTCCTAGGTCATTAATTTCAAACTTCTCTGCTAGCTTCCTTTTCAACCTTGTAAGTTCTTTATAGTCATCTCCTGTTAAGATTATATCATCCATATAGATAATTAGAATTGTAATTTTTCTCATCTTAGAATTCTTATAAAATAGAGTGTGATCTACTTGACTTTGATGAAAACCAAAACTTTTCATTACCTTCCCAAACCTTCCAAACTATGCCTGTAGAGATTGTTTAGGCCATATAAAGACTTTTTGAGTCTACACACTTTATTTTGGCCAACAATTTTTTCAAAACCCAGTGGTGGACACATAAACACTTCTTCTTCCAAATCACCATTCAAAAAAGATTCTTCATACCCAGTTTATCTAAGATCCAGTTGAAGTTAACTGCAAGATATAAAACTCAAATATAGTTAATTTTAGCTATCGGGGCAAAAGTCTCTTGGTAATCAATGCAACAAGTTTGAGTAAGCAATAAGTCTCACTTTGTATCTTTCGACACTTCCATCAGCTTTGCACTTCACCGTAAACACCTATTTACAACCAATCATTCTTTAGTCTCTGGGTAACTTTACAACTTCCTATATCCCATTTTTCACTAGAACACGCATCTCCTCCATTACTATTGATTTCCATTTTGGATCATCAAGTGCTTCTTGAATGTTTCTCGTAACAAATAGATTAGAGATTTTTGATGTAAATGCCCTATAACTTTGAGACAATTTATCATATGAGAGATATTTTGCAATAGGATGGCTAGTACATAATCAGGTACCTTTTTTAAGTGCTATAGGAATGTCAAGATCATAGAAAATATCAAGAATAGGAACAGTATTGGATAATAAAGGGTTTAGAGTACCTTGCATGGCTATAAGCTCATCATTCAGGATGTCTGATTGATGGTATGCCTTGGGAATAGTAGGCTCTCTACCATTTTGATGATTTTTTTTCCTTGTGCAATCTTTAAACTCAGATTCCTATCCTTTATGATCATTTAGTAGTATTTCTCCTCCTGTCAAAATTTTAACATTTTCTAGCTTTGTAATATTATGAACAACTAGCTTTTGTAGATTTCTAGGGGAGTCTATAGTATTAGGCAAAAAAGTGGGATTAACTTCTGAAAAATTTTCTTGGCTTTGTTTCTCCCCCTCTTAGAACACATCGATAGTGGATTCAATTGCTAAGAAGGAGCTTTGAGGAAGGGAATGATTGCATTAATCCCATACCCACGGATAGAAGGAATAGAATCCACTCTTTGAAGGACGCTCTGTCTGAAAGCGAGTTAGGGACTACTGCTATTGGGTTCATTTAAACTAGAAGCTAGAAATCCCTGGTCATGACACCTCTTCTCTCTGAAGTAGCCAAAGTGAGGACCATTCGACCGAGGTCAGGATCTAAGCTGATCTATAGCACAAGTGTTGTAGTGAAAAATTCCACCATAGAGGAGTTTGACCTCGGGAGCATCCCAGGAAAGATCTATGGCTTGAAGAAAAATTTTCTTAAAAAAGGTTGATTTTTAAGGAAGGAGACATCCATAGTGACAAAGATTTTTTAGGTTTTAGGATTAAAACATTTATACCCTTATTTGTTTAGGGCATAGCCCATAAAGACACATTTTTCTACCCCTAGTAGGTAAATGGACATAAGTAGTACACCTAAAAACTCTTAGTGGTAAATTGGAATAGATTCAAGCTTTAGGAAATATTTTTAAACACTCAAGGGTGTACCATAGTGAAGAACTCGAGTAGGCATCTTATTTATCAAATATGATGTTGTTAAAATAGCTTCCCCTAAAGAAATTTAGGAACAACTTTGGAAAACATAATGGCATGAGATACTTCTAACAAATGTTTGTTTTTCCTTTCATCAATCTTGTTTTGTTGAGGAGTATTGACATAAGTAGATTGATGTTGAATACCCTTTTTCTTTAAAAAATTGCCAAGAATCTCATTAAAATATTAAGTGCCATTATCAGTGTGGAGAATGACAATTTTTTGTTGAAATTGGTTTTCAATCATTGTATACAAATTTTTAAATAGGGTTGCATCTTCTAATTTTTCACTCATTAAGTAAACCCAAGACAGATGAGTATGATTATTAATAAATGTCACAAACCATTTTCTTCTTGAATCTGTGCTGATCTACAAAGGACCCTAAACATCACTATGGATAAGATAAAATGGTTTTGAAGGTTTATAAGGTTATGAGGGATAAAAAGACATGACTTTTTGATAAAATGCAACTTTGATAATGAATGTTGAACAATCCAATTCTCGAAATAACATGGGAAAATTCTTTTCAAATACAGAAAACTATGATGTCCTAACCTATAATACCAAAGCGTAATTTGATCATTGATATAAAGAGAACTGATATTACTCAAGCCTTGAGATTTTTTACCCTTAAAATCTTCATCACCAAAATGGTAGAGACCATCTATCATCTGAACACTTCCAATCATCCTCCCCAAACTCTAGTCCTGAAGCACACAATGAGTATTAAAGAATATAACCCGATAGTTAGATTCTTTACACAATTTACTAACAAATAGGAGATTACAAGTAAGTTTAGGTATATGAAGAACAAATTTAAGGGATAAGGTACTAGATAAGGTTACCAAACCTTTTCCAACAATAGGAGAATGTGACCCATTTGCTATACGAAATTTTTCTTAGCCAAAGTAAGGGTTATAAGTATGAAACAAATTTGAAAAACTTGTCATATGATCAAAGGCTCCTGAATCAATGATATAAGGAGTAGAAAAAGAACGACATACTAGGGTGTTAGGATTACTACTTGAATGTGCCAAAGAAGCATTAGATGCTCCCAATAATCCAGAATTAGATTTCAGTAGCTTTAGGATGTGATTTGGTTGCTCTTTGCTGAAAGGGGTAGTCTCAGCTTCATGAGTAGAGGCTGGTTGACCCATGCTCTCATTTTCCCTTTTCAATTTGCTGGTTTTCCATCTAATTTCTAGCAAGTTTCACTTGGGTTCTTTGGCTTATTGCAATAGTCACATCAAGTATGGTTGCTCCAATTTCCCTTGCACCATTCGACCAATATAGTCCCTACAGTAAGGGCAAAATTCTCCACTATTCTATTAGGTTTTTTTTGTCCCTAACATAACAAGCCTGTAACTTTCTTCCCTCCAGACTTCAAAAAATATTTCTCCAATGAAGGGAAGGGTTGTTTGCCAATAATTCTACCTCTAACTTCATCAAAGTCAACATTTAGTCCAATAAGAAATTTAAATATATGATTATCCTCTAATTTTTTCTTATAGTGGTGGTAATCTTCTAATGATTTTCACTCATAATCATCACTGAATAAGTCTAAATCTTGTCATAAATGTTTCAAAGTATTAAAGTTTTTGGCAACACTTTTGTCACCTTGGAAAATTTCTCCAAGTTTCAGTGTCGATTCAAACATTCGAGACTAATTGCCCAAGTCTGAATACATGAGATTGATGTTGTCCCACAAATCTTTGGTAGTGTGATAACACATATAAGTAAAGATGATTTCCTCCTCTATAGCATTTACCAACCAAGTCATTACCGTGAAATTTTTAACATCCCAAGTGGAGTAACCTGGATCCTCAGGGGCAGATTCCTTCTTTTCTCTTGTCAAGTAGCCAATTTTCCCTCTCCCTCAGATATACATCTGCACTGATTGGGACTAGCGCAGAAAATTCTCTCCATTAGAAGGAGAATCTGAAGTAGGTAGATGGGAGGTTTTGGTTTTTTTAATGGGGCTGTGAATTTCAAAAGGGCTTGGTTGATCGGTAGGGATAGTGGTGGATTCTAATACATAATTATACATGATTATTGACAATTAAGGTTGACAGACAACTAAAGTTTTAATTTATGGTAGGATAGGGCTTGTAGGAGACAACTAAAGTTTAATTTCTACCTAGAGCACTAGTACCATATAGGAGAAAGTGTGACTGCCATGTATTTTACCTCTGTTTTGGTTACATATAAATAGGAGTACAATAGTATCTATACTAGGAAAGAATCCTTAAAAATCAAATATTAATTATCTCCTAATTTATTTACTTCGACTAATCTTCCTTAATTTCTCTCCCATTTTGTTAGGAACAGATTTTCTGCTAATTATTAGCCCTTTGATTCTGCTGCCTTTGATTTCTCATTCTCAACAAACCCAGTATTCATGAGTAACTTTTTACAGGAAATTATCAAATTTTAAGGAGTTAATCTTAGATGTTCTTCTGCATATCACCCTTAAATCGATGGACAGTTTGAGGTAGTGCATAGATGTTTGGAGACTTATTTATGATGCATGACTGGTGATTTACTAAAAATTTGGAGCAATTGGATTGATTTAGTTGGGTTTTTATGTAACACTTCATTTCAGACTACTATCTATATCACTCCTTTCTAAGCTCTTTATGGTATTCCACCTCCTATTTATATTCCTTATTTTCCAAGGGATTCATATGTAGTAGTTGTTAACTTGTCACTACGAGATAAAGATGTCATGATCCAATTACTGAAGCATCATCTCAGTAAAGCATAGAATGACAGTTCAAGCTAACAAGCATTGCACTGAGAGGCAATTCAGCATTGGTGATATGGCTTATTTGAAATTAAAACCTTATCGCCAGTGTTCATTGGTGACTATGAAGTTCCTAAATTAGTAGTTAAATACTTTGGCCCTTACAAGATCATTGATAAAATAGGCTATGTTGCTTAAAGCTAGAGCTACCTCCCTCTTTTGCCATTCATAAAGTCTTCCATGTATCGCAGTTAAAACAAGCATTACATAACAATTAAACCACAACTACTTTACCACCATTAACACTTTCTACAACCATTTTGTAGCCTATTGCTATTTTGGATAAAAGGATAGTCAAAAGGAAATCTTGTTGCCACTCAATGGTTAGCTCACTAATTCTTCACCAATAAATGCAACCTAAGAGTTTGTACAACATTCAAGCTCAATTTCCTCAATTTCTCTTAAGGACAAGGGATTTTAATGAGGGAAGTGATGTTATGTAGCAAAAGGTTAGGAGTCAGATAATGAAGTTGAAGTCAGTTGACAGTTAGAATTGGTTAGGGCTAATAAAAAGGTAGTTAGCTAATAACAGAATTTGTACCATTCATTCATTTGTATAAATAGACATTGGATGTATAACAAAGGATTCATAGAGAAATATACACATAAGTTCTCTCAATTCTCTCAACACTCTCTCATCTGTTCTTTTTCTTCCTCTTTCTTTATTTCACTCCTCTTCTTTTAACAAGTTCTAAAGTTCATCTCTGTCAATATTCATATCACACTCCTTTCTCCACGGGCCTGAACATGATTGAAACCTATACAATAACATTTTATCTGGTAATTGATATGATAGGAATTGACGTGTTTTGAAAAATAAACATTGATCCATATGGATATTTGGTAATTCATTTTTATATTGATAATATCCCTTTTTGTTTAATGACGGATTAATGGTTCACTTTCTAGTTTCTAATCATTAAATAGAGCTAAAAGGGAATCTTGATTCTTGAGTGATCATTTATTGATGCATTATTACATACACTTATCATGGATCATGTACTTTGACTGATACACAAATTGGTCACTATTTGCCTACTGTGTATTATGACCTTTTTGCGTATAATATAGTATTAATTGTGAAATTGTCCATACAGAAACCTATGATGTTATTATCTTAATCAATCTTATGTTTCCTTAAATGCAACGAACTGTTTCACTTTTTTTGGTTTCACTAACCAAGGATTCAATGATGTATAGTGTTGTAAACATACCAATATGCTCCATTAATAATCTTGTACATTGTTAGTTTATTACCTTCAGGCAAATTTAGTTATTGGTTGGATAATAGTAACATGGAGAAACTTTGAAGAGGGTGATAAGGATGCTTTTGTTGGAACAACTTATCAAAGGAGAGGGAAGAAGATGGTTAACAATTGACAAGCTAGAGAAGTCTAGAAAATTCAGTTAGGAAGGAGAAAAAATAGGAGATTAGGTTAGGATATTGTTTGCATAAGGAGCAGTTAGCTTTTGAAAGTTCTTTCTTGATTTTTTGTTATTTCTTTCTTATTTGAGTCCCACTCTAATAGGAGTCCTTTCTGCTAGAGCTAGTTGAAAATTATACCTAAAGTAACTAAAATTTTGATAATTCCAATCTATTTTATTCATTGATAATCAAGAGCTAACTAACTTTCGTTCAACTTTGGTTCTTCCTTCAAAGGGAAGAACAACAAGGGAAGAAAGGTGGACTTCTCTCTTAATTGTTTAGTAATGAGATCATATGCTAGGGCCCTTACCAACTTGATATTATAGCTGGTCACTATGGACGATACCAATAATTCCACTCCAGAGCTAACATCCCTATATCAACATATAGACCAAATTTTATAGAAATGGAAAAACAATTAATGGCCTAGTTTAGATGATGGAGGAGTTTGGTTAGGAGAGAAGCAGGGAAGGACTGAGAGAGGCTGAGAGCAGCAGTAAGGTAGTGCCATTTAGGGAGAAGAAAGATATGAAGGGAGTTCAGGATGTCACACAGTGCCATGTTATTCCAAGATGGAATTTGCTATATATGATGAATCTGAAGCCTCATTGGGATGACATAGATGCGAGGAATTCTTTTTGGCTCAAAGGACTCCAGTAGATGAGAAGGTTAGATTGACGACTTTCCATCTAATTGGGTAGGCACAATTGTGGTATTTTCAATTTGAGCAAGAGGAGCCAGTCCTACAATAGGAAATGTTTAATAAGCATTGTAACTTGAGGTTTGGACCCTATTTGAGCAATAATCCAGTCATGGAGCTAGCAAATCTAAAACAAACAGGGAGTACGAAGGAGTATCAAATTCAATTTTAAATTTTGTTAGCAAGGATAATAGGCCTTCTCAAAGATCTTCAAGTTAAGTTTATTTATTGCTGGACTTATTGATGGACTAAGAATTGATGTTGAAATGTAGAATTTTATCAATCTGGGGGCTACTATGAACTTGGTAAGAGCATATAAGAGGAAGATGCAACTTACATAAGGTGTGGGAAGCAAGAAAATCACAAGCTTATGGAAATCTTGGAAGTAGTAGAGCTCCTTTGTTACACTGATAGCCTCCTAAGGCAGCAAGGGCAGTTCAAGTAGTAAAACATAATCTGTAAGTTTTAGCAACATAGCAATGCATCTTATAAGGAGGCTTACTTGAGTCAAGGCAACAGAAAAAGGGAGAAAGACCTGTGTTATAATTGTGATTAGTTGTACATAGTAGGACATAGGTGCAAAGGCTATGTTCGATAGAAGTAGTGTAGGAAGAAAAGGAAACAACGAATGAAGAGGAGACATTCCATGCCAAAAATTTCATTCCAGCCATGCAAGAACAAACAACACTTAAACTATATAAGTTAAAAGCTGAAATTGATGAGTGGCCCCTGTTGGTATTTGTAGGATTGGGGAGTACCCATAATTTCATAGGGGAAAAGGTGGTTTAGCAGTTCGGGTTAGTTATGGAAGGATGACAAGGGCTGAATGTGGCAATGGCCAACAGAGCAGAAATTCCAAGCCAAGGGATGTGCAAAGGGATATCCTTTAAAGTTAATGACGAATTGTTTTATGCTGATATTTATGATACCTTTGGCTGGATTTAATGTAGGCTTGGGGATTAAGTGACTGTAAACACTTAGCCTTATAGTATGAAATTTTTCTGCACTTACTATGAGTTTTAACGTGGAATGGGAGGAGTTTTCAATGGCAGAGGTTGTTATGACATAGTAAGTCGGGACTGCACGTGGTGCAAGGGCAATGACTAGAACAGATCGAATTGCACTAACTTTTAAAGGAAAATTCTGCCTTATTCCAAGAACCAACTGGACTCCCTCCTGTGCGGACTTGTGACCATAGAATCACTCTCATCCTAGGGGCAAGACCAGTAATGGTGAGACTGTATAAGTACCCTTTTCTGTAAAAGGAAGAGATTGAAAGCAATATGATGAGATGCTGAAGCAAGGGATCATCTGGCCCAGTAGATCCCCATTCTTCTCACTCATACTACTAGTCCAAAAAAAGGAAGGAATATAGAGATTTTGTGTTGACTATCACATAATGAATGATCAAATAGTGGAAGACAAATTTTCCATTCCGGTGGTAGATGAGTTACTAAGTGAACTACATAGAGCGAAGTTTTTCACTAAGTTGGACTTGAGGTCAAGTTATCATCAGATACAAATGGATAAAGAGGATATGGAGAAGACTATGTTCAGAACTCATCATAATCACTTTAAGTTCTTCGTTATGCCCTTTAGATTAACCAATGCTCCATCAACCTTTCAAGCTCTAATCAATTCATTTTGGTTTTCTTCAATGACATTTTAATCTACAATCAGACATGGGAATAACATATGTAACATATTCTAGTAGCTTTTGATTCACTACTTTCTCATCACTTATTTTTAAAGAGATCAAAGTGTTCATTTGGGGAAACAGATGTGGCATACTTGGGGCATGTGATTCATGGTGCAGGTGTGTCTATTGATGCTAACAAGATCTAAGCAGTGGTGGATTGGCCTATACCACACTCAGTTAAAGCTGTAAGGAGATTCCTAGGCTTAGCAAGATACTATAGGAAATTTATTCGAGATTATGGGCTAATAGCAACTCTCCTCATAAGCTTGTTGAAGAAGAATTCCTTTCATTGGAATAAAGAAGCTAAAAAAACCTTTAATAAACTGCTATAGTATTACAACTTCCTAACTTTGAGGAGAAGTTTATGGTAGAGTGTGATGCTTTTGGATGCAGAATTGGAGCAGTGCTTCAATAGAGCGACCATCCTATCGCTTTCTTTAGATACAAATTAGCGCCCAACCACTTCAAACTTGCTGCATATGAAAGAAAGCTAATTGGCCTTGCTAAGGCTATCTCACATTAAAGACCTTATCTATTGGGGAGGGCGTTTCTAATTAAGGTTGATCACTGTAGTCTTAAATTTCCTTTAGAGCAGAGTTAACGACTTCTTCCTAATAACATTGGATGAGTATATTGCTGAGTTATGATTTCAGGGTGGAATATAAGGTTAGGAAACTTAATGCTGCCGCTGATGCATTGTCTCGAAGAGATGAGGAAGAGGAACAACTGAATGCCTTCCAGCTGAAAATTGCATTATTTGACGCAATTAAAGAGCAAGTTGCCACTGTGGTAGAATTGTAGCACCTATATCAACTGATTGTCGCAAGCAAGGCAAAGGCCAAATGGAGAGTAGGTGATAACTTGATATTTTGCACTGACTGGTGTATTTACTACCTCATTCAACACTAATTAAGATGGTCCTTAGTCATTTTCACAATGTGGCACATGAGGGGATTCAAAAGACATTAGAGAAAGTGAGAGGAGATTTGATGGATGCATTAGGATATCCAATTTATGAGGCACTTTTGATGATGTTTTTATTGAAAAATGAAAATGAATTTAAATTATAGTTAAACTAAATCGAGGTTACAATGAGTTCAAGGCTTTAAGCCTACCATTATATGGTAATATGACCTAAGAACCAAAACTACCTAAGGAAGATAGGATGACTATCTGCATAATAGACAGCAACAACAAGATACAATTATAGGCACTACTAAACTTTCATCTTCATAAGAAGGCTCATTCATCATTACTAGTATTTGAGATTTTGCTTTCTCTTCCTAGTAGATTTCCTTTTTGTAGATTTGGATTACATGCAAAAATCACCAAGGATGTCTGGGACATGGTCTATAGCTAGTGGGGTATCATTGTCCTTTGTTTGTTTGATGTCCCCTGTCTTCTGATTATCAGTTAGCCCAACATTTGCGATTAGAGACAACATGTTGGCCCTATCCTTCTAACAGTGCTCCAAATATTGGGAGGTGAAATCATTCTCCCCACGGTCTAGATTCTCCATATTATCTGCACTAGAATTGTCAAGAGTTGTCTTTCCCTGGGAAATGTGTATGTCAACTTGTTCAGTCCTCAACCTAACTAGTTGAAGGCCATTAGATTATTGCTGCACAGTTTTGCTAATATCTGCATCTGCCTGTTCTGTGCTACAATTAGTTACCACCATTATTCTACCATTTTTGGGCACCATTGTTCTTTGCTCAGGGGAGGTAATAATCTTTGCTACTTGCATTTTCCTGTTCTCAAAGGGGGTAGAAATATCAGTAGCCTTATCATCCTTTCGTTCCTTTCCAATAACCAACTGTGGAGAGTTTGTCACCCTAACCAGATTCTGCGATTTATGCATACTAACTGACGTTATATGCTCTTCACCATAAACAATAGTAACTTCATTAACTACTTGTTCACAATGAACCATTCTAGTGGCACTTGCCATTAATTCATCATGCCAAGTGGATTGGAAAGTTCTACCATTTCTTAGAGGATGTATTTAGTTGCCAGGGGTGAGAGATATGCATAAATGTTTACTCAAGTTCACCAGTATCATTCATACGTATAAGAGGTAATTGATCAGGCAATGGTGATGCTTTAGGTATTTCGATACATACCTTAGCATTGCCAATCCTTTCCATACGTGCCGTTTGGGAATCCATGCATAAAGGTTTTCCCAGGGAGCTAGCGAGAAAGTGTAGCCCTTCAATTGTCCAGAACTCCAACGGTAGCTTGTGGAATTGCACCCAAATTGGATTAGATTGAGTTCTAAGTTAATTGTTGGATGATCAAGGACACCTCCATAGTATTACATTATTTTATCAAATAGATTTCTTAAATACATTTTAATTGGAGGAATGGTTATTATATGAAATTTTATCAAACTAAAAGATGATAATTGTTCATCATGGGCATATTAATCATTTGCAGGAATTATCGTAGTGTTTATGAATTCCTCGAAAGATGCATATGAAGTTTGTTCCTTTCAATTGCAGTAGTACTAAAATATATGTAGATAACGGTGTTAAACAATGGATTGTGGAATGATTCGGGAGGTGTGAGAAAATGTAAAACTCTTTGAATGCTTTGAAAATGTGTTATGTGTTGTGTATGAGATTATTGTGCTGATGTGTTAGAACATAAACATGAAAATGTTTTTGAAAAGATTTTATGTCTGAAAAAGATCAAGTTTCAAAAACTTGCCATCAAGGGCAACAAGTTTACAAGATCATGAATTACATCTTATGTGGGTTTGTTTTGGTCCATTCTGATGTTAAGTGCACTTAGACTAAAGGCTTCTCCCGCCTGCCCATTAGTGGCATGGAGCTCCTTCATAGACTCCCTCATGTTTACGACTACACAAAACCACTAAGTGGGATTGTGCTAGTTC
>JANQAP020000100.1:9083516-9103485 GCA_026874005.2 Erythroxylum coriaceum
TGTTAATGGTGCGTTTGCCACACATTCTTTATTTGATTTTTATATGTTTTTTAGCCTTAATTTTAATTAAATGAGTACCATTATTAGGAATATTTTAGAATATAGTTAAATTTTTAAGAAGTTGAATTATTAAATTAAATTATTTATTAAATCAATAATTAGAATCAATCAAAAGTCTTAAATGATTTCTTTCATAATAGATTATCTTAGAAATTATTAATATAATATGATTATATTATTTTGATGAGACCAAATATTTTTGAAATTTCAAATATCTCAATTAAATATTAAGTACACGTTAAGAACTTGATAGTTGCTTTCTATTAGTTAAGAATAAAATTAGAGTTCTGTTTATTATAAGACTTATTAAGCAAACTCAAGGCCTCTTTAATGAATATGTTTTATCTTAAATAGTAAGTCATGCTTAATTAAATTTGTATTATTTAGATGAGCAAGCTCACGATTGTATGAATTTAAAGGCATGATTAAGAATATTATATGTTATATATTTTGGCAAAGAGTTGTCGCCTAACGAATATGGGAGTCATATAAAATGTGATTATTTTCTACCTAATTTAAATTTAGTTAGTTTGCTGAACAAACTCAAGATCAATTTTTTTTAATGGATCCTAGCCCACTACGAAATTATTTGATAATTTCTAAATTATTCTTAAAAATTTTTGAAATTTCAAAATGTTAAGAACGTGATATTTTCTTTCTATTATTTAAGAATAAAATTGGAGTTCTGTTTATTATAAGACTAATTGAGCAAATTCAAGGCCTCTTTAACCCGAGTATGTTTTATTTTAAATTAATAAGTCTTAGTTAACTAAATTTATATTATTTGGATGAGAAAGCTCATGATCTTATGAATTTAGAGGCATGGTTAGGAATAATATATAAGATATATTTTGGCAAAGAATTGTCACCTAACAGATCTAAGAGTCTTATAAAATGTGATTGATAAAGTTATTATCTACTTAATTTAAATTTGGTTGGTTTGTTGAATAAACTCAAGATCAATTATTTTTTAATGGATCCTAGCCAATTAGGAAATTATTTGATAATTTCACAATTTAATAGTGAGGGCTATTATTTTGAATAAAATAGTAAGAGTAATCAAATATTTATTGAAGTCCTTCTTTTATTTGATTATGTGGTATAAACTAATAATTGCTCTTTTATATCTTTCGGCTGTCAAAAGAAGATGAGTACCAATCTGACGCTGAGGAGCATTATGGATGCCAACAAGCTAACTGGACCTAATTTCTCGGATTAATTTCGTAACTTAAGAACTATTCTTAAGTAAGAAAAGAAGTTGTAGGTTTTTGACACTATTATTCCACTAGAACCTAATTTAGATGCAACTGATGAGGTTTGGGAGAGATATCAACATTTTATTGATGATGTTGAACAAGCTACATACGTGATGATGGCTAATACGTCTTTAGAGCTTCAGAGGCAACATGAGAACATGGATGCTCCTATTATAGTTTTTCATCTCAAGGAGTTATTTAGTACACAAAGCAGGGTGAAGAGGTATCAATTCTCTAAAGCATGATTTCAATGTAAGATGGCAGAAGAATCTTTAGTGGAGCTACTTATGTTGAAGATGATGGACTATATTGAAAATTTAGGCTAATTAAGTTTTGGCATAGACTGTGAGTTGAGCATCGATATGGTGCTGCATTTACTTAGTTTAATCTTTTCACTGTTTGTTACGAACTTCCATATGAATCAAAAGGACGTGTCATTCGCTTTCTCACAATTGCTACCACCTTACTTTCTTATTTCTCATTCAATTGATTTGAGGTGATTATCGGCAACATTTGTCCTTCACCTAGAAAGGTGTATCTGAGATGTGCAGGTAAAGGTTTAAGCTATAAAGTGGGTGGTTTTTCTGTGGATGGTGGTATGAGTGCTTCAGTTCAGACTAATTTATCTTGATGCATTTGAACATCCGACTCCTCCATCTCATCATCTCCTTTAGACTCAAGTTTCTCATATCCATTATTTGTCTTTGTTGCCACTGACTATACTTCTGCAATGTAGCTCTCAACTTGTTCTTACAAATTTTGATCCATAATTTCAACCTTCAAGCCTGCATTGCTTGCTATTGGGTTCTTTAAAGTCTTATTCATATTGAATTCGATCTGATCTTTGCCTATTCGAAGTGTTAATTTTCCTTCGTGAACATCAATTATGACTTTTCCTATATTCATAAACGGTCGATCAAAGATCAGTAGACAGTTCTTATCTTCTTCAAAATTGAGAACCACAAAATCTACAGGAATAATGAACTAGTTCACTAACATCAGAATGTCTTCCACTATTCTAAACAGTCTTTTAATCGATTGATCAACCAAATGAATTAACATTGATGTTGGCTTGCCCTCACCCAACCCCAACTTCTTGAATAGTAACAAAGGCATAAGATTAATACTTGCTCCCAAGTTGCATTGTGAATTCAAATTCACCAACCACACAAGGCATTGTGAGACTCCATGTATCCTTCAATTTAGATGGCATCTGGCTAATGACTATGGAACTGCAAGTGCCAGTTAAAGCTACTATCTGATTATCTTCCCAAGTACGCATCTCTGATAATATGTCCTTCAAAAATTTTGTGTATTTAGGCATTTGTTCCAAAGCCTTTACAAATGAGAGATTTATCTATAATGTTTTTAATTTCTCAACTAATTTTGCAAATTGTGCAACCAACTTCTTCTTTTGTAATCGTTGAGGAAAAGGAATCTTGGTTGGATATGGTGGAGGAGTGATATAAGGAGGGTATTCACTCATATTCACTTCTTTCTCCTTTTCTTGATCTTTCTCAACAGGGGGAAGGGCCCCTCTATTGTCCTTGTGGGTGGTTCAAGTTCCTTCCCACTTTAAAGTGTAATAGCCTTTAGTTGCTCCCTTGGTTTTGTTTCTGAAGTGCTAAGAAGAATTCCCCTGTTTCACATAGAGAAAGCATTTGACAATTGGTTTACCTGAACCTCTAGATTTTGGATTGAAGAGGCATGGTTCTTTGTTACTTATTCAAATTTGCCTTCCAGACTCTTTTGTGCATCATCTAAGGTTCCAAGTTTGTCTAAAATCCTATCCAACTTGGATTCCATTGAGCTTAGTTTATTTTGTTGGAAGCTTGGTTATCCTTGAGGTCTGAACTATCCTCTAGTATTGTTCATCACGAGAAGTTAGGGTGATTCTTTCACCTACAGTTATATGTGTTGGAGTAGGGATTGTTTCCACCTTCTCGTTTATATTGAGCTCCCATATAATTAACTTACTCCGAATTGTTTTCCTTTATTAAGCAACAATTCACCATATCATGGTCCATCTGTCCACAGAGTTTACACTTTAGTTGCATGACTTTTATCGAAACAGAGGACGAAGCCTTCATGATGTTGAGCTGTCGAGTTAAGTTGTCAATTTTTGCCTGCATCTCCGTCATTTGATCAATAGCTATAAATCCTTTTTGTTCTCAGAAGGTAGTGGGTTGTCTACTTCGCTCATTTGTCCATAGGCAGCTATTACTCTCCATCTCCTCTATCAACTCTTCTGCTTCAATCTTTCTCATTAATGATCCTCCTAAAACTGCGTCAATCGTGCATTTTGTATGTGGGGTTACTCCATTATAAAATGTTTGTAACAAGAATTCCTTGGGTAAGTTATGGTGTGGGCATTTTCGTTGCAAATCCTTGTATCTTTCTCACGATTCATAGATCAATTGCCCGTCACTTTGATGGAAGTTGGTAATCTCCTTCATAATCTTCGCGGTTTTAATAAGGGGAAAATATTTGTCTAAAAAGACACGAACTAGTTGATCCCAAGTGGTGACATTGGTTGGGTTAAGAGAAGGGTACCAGGCCTTTGCTCTATCTCTTAAGGTAAAAGGAAAGACCCTAATTCTTACCGCATCCTCCGACATCTGATGGTATCAAAAAGTATCACAAATTTCAAGGAAATTCACTATATGTGCATTAAGATCTTCATTCGTTAGTCCCTAGAATTGCACATTCTGTTGCAGCATTCTTAGGAGGGTTAGTTTAATTTCAAAAGAGGCTGCTTGTACAGATAGCCTAGCTACTCCTTCGTTAGCCGCATTGAACCTTAGTCTCATGAAATCCATAAGGGTACTTTGTTAATGTTCTCGGTTCACTCTGTGGTCCAAATCTTGCTAAAACTCCTCGGCCATTGTTGCTTTTGCGCTTTCTTCTTCTTCTTCATGCCGAGTTTTCCTAATTAATCGTTCTAATCGAGTGATGTCTAACTCTAAGGTTTCAGCTTCACGACTTAAACTTCTCGTGACTCTTATGTTCATGCAAAAGCATGATTTCAGTAATAAAAAAAATGAACAAAAATTGCAAATTAACTAAAATGCCTTAAAACTAAAGAATTAAACTAATTACCTCCCTGGTAACGACGTCAAAAACTTGATCGGGTGTTAGTTGTGTGTAAGTTTTAATAAATAAATCTATAAGCACATGGTTCGTTAGCGTAGTACCTAAGGTGTCAATCCTATGAGGAGGGATAATCTAATCCTAAAATATAAGGCTATAAATAAATATAAAAAATTCAAGATGCAACTAACTAAAATGAAAATTCATTTAATTAAATTAAATTAAATTAAGAATCAATCACGGAAATACTAATTAATAAGCAATTGTAACACACCCAAGAATCAACCTAAGAAATTTACCCATTAAGAGAAAGGGAATTTTACTTATCCTTAATAATAACCTAACTAATTAAGAATTACTGGATTGTTGGTTCTAGATGAGCCCAAGGTTGATTACTCTCTCCTTAGTTATAACCATTAACCCTAAATCATAAACCCTAATCAGATTATGGAGTTCGCAATCTCTCAATTTACAACCTATCTAAAACCCTAATTAGTTTTGAAATTCTCTAATAAACTACTAGAAACTTATGCAAGATCTCTCTTTGCACAATTTACTAATTTGATTTAATTCTAATTTCAATTAAATCACCTAACTTTTGTTAGCCCAATTTAATCATTTTTCATTTGATTCACCCTCTCAGTTTATTATCGAATTATGCAATCGCAAAATTAAATCACAACAAATCCAATAAACACATAAACAATCATATTTTATTAATTCTACAGTAAAATTCCGAAGGTGAGTTTAGAACATCATCAACATTCTAGATCCTATCAACTATTTATTCCAATTCCATACAATGATAAAATTGAAATTAAATAGGAAATAGATGATGGGAGGCAGCGAAGCTAGCTTCTTCTCCTCTTCTCTTCCTCTATCTCTCGACGAATTCTCTCTAAGGTTTCTCAAGGTGGCAAATGCAAAAGCTTTTTCTGCCTCTTTTTCTTGTTCTTTAAATATCCTCTTATGTTTTGAGAAGCCCTAGGGTTTTTTCAAGATCCGAAAGGTTTGAAAAATCCCTCAAAACTTGACATTTTTTAGTGTCTGCACATCTGCCCAACACAGGCCAAGACTGTGGCACTATAGGCCACGATCGTGAGCCAATTCATGGGCTGCTTTCATGATTGTGGCATACATGTCACAATTGTGGGCCATGTCCTAGGCTTTTGTCACGATTGTGGCATATAGGCCACGATTGCGGGCCAACTCTAGTGCTTCTGTCACTATCGTGGCCTATTGTGCTATGATTGTGGGCCATTTTTTGACCTGAATGTCTCTAAAACTTCTCTATTCTTCAATGTTGACCCTAAAACAATAGCAAACGCATCAAGGTACCTCAAAACATATAATATTCAAGCTCAAAGACCTGTACTTAACCCATAAAATAATAAAACATAAATAATTAACAAACTAACAAAATTCTAACCTAAGCACATACTAAATGATTGAATTAATAGCTAAACATATATCAAACTAAGCCCTAAAACATGATGTAATTTACACTTATCATGGAACTCTTAACAAAGTTATATCTTCGTCAATTAAGGATCATGTTAGCACTGATATGATGTTTATTTTTACTTTTTGTTATTCATGTAAATTCCACAATGCTAAATGAAAGTCAGATGACACTGTGGGATTCACTCATTTTAATTAAATCGAAATAATTTTCGACCTAATTATCCTTAATTTTATATTAAGCCTAATTTTCAATCTAATGGTTTCATCTCTCTTAATACCTCGACCTTCTTTCTCACACCTATAAATCATCCATTTCATTATGACCATCATAACTTTATCTAAAATCTCTCATCTCTTATAAAAGAAAAGAGGCTAGTCGTATTTTGGGGATTCTCCATTCCTATCGTCAAAGTATGTAGCATTGTCACGATGTGCTTTTCTTTAAGTTCCCAACATCCCTAAACAAGCTTTTCCCACCTCTTTTAACATAAAATATTATGAATAAATAAAGAAGACAATATATAGTCCATTCCAAAAGATTTCTACCGACGAGTGCACACTCGAAAATTGTATTCTAGTTTTATTCTTGTTAAAGCTTGTACATAACAAATTCTCTTCTAGTGATAACTTGAATGAGCTCTTAGATTACACATGATATGTGTCTGTATCCTATGAGGGATATTCTGTTAGCTTAAGGTTCATATTTGACAATTTTGATGATAACTTTATAATATTTCAAAATTTAAATTGGATTTATTTCCTTATATATAAACAACGATATAATTCTTAACAAGAAATAAAATCATGGAATAATTGCTTTCCTTCTTATAAGAACCTTTTTTATAAACTTACCTTATTAAAAAAATGGTTTATTTGAAAGGAACCTGCTTATTATGAAGGTCGTATATTAGTCGTGTGATTACTAGAAGATTTTTGGGCGAAGATGACATCGAAGTTGTTCGGAATGAAATCCATCCAGTTGACTAAGGATGCAAGTGAAACAACGACTAGTTAAAAGAAATGTCTACTTAAGGAAGAGCCACTGCTCTTGCAAACATAGATCAGACTTTTGAAATATAGCTATAACATCAATTCTTTTGAAAGTGATATCATTGAAAAATCTCTTATTCTTTAGAAAGTGAAAATATTTTTGAGCAAGATTGGTGCAGCTCATATCGGGCAAACTTCACTTTTTATCGAGAGCTTGTAAAGGCTAGCTAAATACTACTAGTTTGGAAGGTTAGAGAACCTTGAAAATATTAACTTATGAGTTTGAAGAGGCTCGTCAAATTATTACTTCTTTTTGTGGTGAAATACTCAAGTTAGATACTTGGGGACTGGACGTAGTTTTGGATTGTAAGTCGAACAAGTATAAATTAATTGCATCCTTCTTCTCTTCTCTCTTAACTTGTATATTTCCATATTATATTGTATGTGTGTTTATTTCAGTAAGAGGCTCTTTCACTTTTAACAGGCTCTTTCTATTTTCAACTTCAAAGAGATTCCATTTAGTTTTAACAAGCACCTTCTATTTCAAATTGTTTTTAACAGGACTTTTGTTTAAAGGCTCCTCTTGTTTAAACAAGATCCTGTGGCATAATAAGTTCCTACTGTTTTAACTATTGACAGGCTCCTGTCATTACTTCTTAAATTGAAAGTAACTTGAAAATTTTTTTGTCACACATAATTCACGCCCCTTTTGCATGTGTGTTTGCTTTATCATTGAGTACCAGAGCGAGGTTTCAAATTTTTATGTTTAATGCCATGTGATAGATCATGGAAAACAATATGAGAAGTCTTAAAGGACAATCTGTCTCAAATCCTTCTTACTTCAATGGAAATAACTACTACTGGAAAGAGAGAATGACAATATATCTCCAATCTGTAGATGTCAAAGTATGGCAAGTGATTAAAGTTAGAGTTACAATTTGCACTTTCGATAAAGTAGAAGTATGGACAAATGCTGACAGGAGAAATGCATAACTAAACACTAAAACAAAACATCACCTGATATGTGCGTTGCCTCCAGAAGAATGTGAAAAGAAATCATACTGTTCTAAAATAAAAGAAATATGGGACACACTCAAGTTATCTTTGAAGGGACGAATAAGGTAAAGAAACATAAAATAAGTATTTTGATACATCAATACGAAGCTATTGGCATAAAATAGGACGAGACCATAGGCAAATTCTTTGGACGCTTCAATAACATCATCACCACCTTGAAGAATAAGGGAAAAATATATCCTAATAACGAGCTCGTAACAAAGATTTTAAGGTCACTACCAAAGGAATTGAGACCTAAGGTGACAACTTTAGAAACGACAAAGGATCTGGGAACTATCTCACTTGACTGGCTACGAGAAAAATTGATGATCCACGAAACCAAGTTTAGGCGAGATGAAGGATACTCCTACAGAAAAGGAATGGTAATAAAAGCAACTAATGAATCAAACGGTGATGAAAGCGACATTAAGTTGCATATAGATGGAGATGATGAATTCAACTTCATGGTCAGAAAATATGCACATTTCTACAAAAAGAAGTAAACAAAGAAAATAGAAGGAAACAACAAGGCTGGAAATAGTAGGCCTCTATCAAAAGGCAGCAACAACAGTAGCAATACACAAATCATATGCTACCATTGTAAGATGCCTGGGTAAACTAAACTTGAATTTCCTCTCCTTCAAAAGGATCAAACAGAGAACAGGAAACCTAGAAAGCAAGCTATGGCTGCAGCTTGGTCTGACTAGGATTTTGAAAGCTTTAAAGAAGATGAACCTGAGGAAGTTAGCAACATCTGCCTCATGGTTGAATCAGGAGACGATGAGGTATACTATTCTGACTCTGATATTGAAGTTAATGAATTGAAAATTTCATATCATAAATTGTATGATCAGTACAAAAGTTTAACAGTAAAATATTTCAAAGAAGTTAAGAAGTCCAAGAGTAATGAAACATCTCTAAAGTGTAAGGTTAAATAATTGGAATTAATGAATAAGAATCTAATGACCAAGAATATGTCTCTCGAAGTTAAGTATAAGCAAAAGGTCTCTGAAAGAAATTACTGGAAGAAAGAATAGCTAAGTTGGAAAATACATTGTTAAAATATGATTCTGAAAAGGTGAGATAGTTAGAAGAAAAGTTGCCACCTTAGAACTTGAAAAGGAGAAAAATGCTGGAAAGATTTTATCTCTATAAAAAGATTTGGAAAATTTTGTTGATGGAAGAAAGAATCTTAATGCATTGCTTGGTAGAGGTAAATGCATTTTTGGTAAGGCCGGAATAAGATACAATGAAAACAATAATATCAGGCCATATAAGAATTTCTTTGTCAAATCTAGCAGTAACCATAGTCAAAATAGCAGGAACCTGATACAAGGTAGAATTTATATCAATTCTCACTCTTCTGTTCTATGCTTCTACTAGGGTAGAAATGGTCACAACAATCATTCTTGTAACTTTCGTAAAGTGCAGAAATTATCTCAAACGTATATTTGGAGATCGAAAGGTCATGCTACTAACCTAAAAGGACCTAAAAAAATTTAGGTACTTAAAATGAGATAATATTTTTTGCAGATATACTTCAAAACAAAGATAGGAGAAAATCAATGGATAGTTGACAGCGGCTGTTCGAGATATATGACAGGTGAAATATCAATTGGTAATTTTGACTCTTCATCTACTGATAATGTTTTCTTTGTTGATGAATTGAAACATAACCTGTTGAGTGTGAGTCAGCTATGTAACAAGGGTTAAAAAGTCATTTTCTATGCATCTTATTATGAAATTGTCAATGTTCATAATGATATTATTGTGTTTATTGGTCCTAAAAATCAAATTATATATTGTACTCAACTAAAAGATATGTCCTCACAAAATGCTAAGTGTTTTGTCTCTCTAGAAAAGGATTCGTTTATCTAGCATAGGAGATTTAGACATGTCAGCATGAGCATTCTATCAAATTATCCAAAATGAGTTAGTAAGAGGACTACCTACTTTAAAGTTCGAAAGCAATTAGGTTTGTGAGGCTTGTTTAAAAGGTAAACAAGTCATAAGCAACTTTCCTCCTAAAAATATTGTGTCTACTAGCCAACCACTTGAACTGATGAACATGGATTTATTTATTCCTACAAGGACTCAAAGTTTTGGCAATAAACATTATGATTTTGTTTTAGTATATGATTATTCCAGATTTACATAGTTTTACTTTCTATCAAATAAGGATGATGCTTTTGATGTTTTTGAGAAGTTTTGCAAAAAAAATTAGAACAAAAAAGGATATTGCATTACTTCAATTCGAAGGGATCATGGAGGAAAATTCAATAACAGAAAGTTTGAAAAATTCTGTGACAGTAATGGTATAACTCACAACTTCTCTTATACAAGGACACCTAAGGAAAATCGAGTTGTAGAGAGAAAGAATAGAACTTTGGTTGATATGGTCAGGACCATGTTTGTTCAGGTTACACGCACTAAGTTTTACTAATTATAACCTTGGTAATTACTGCAATCACATGGGTTGTTCGCATAGTATCTAAGGTGTCAATCCACAAAGAAGGGAACTAGTCCTAAAATCTAAAGGCAACTAAGTTCGTAATTAACCTAATTAAACAACTAATGTAGAAATTAAATCAATCAATAATCAGTATGAGAAATTAAAGTGCTAAAAAGTAAATAAAATAGCAAAGTTATAGCCTAACCTAAAATCGACCTAGAAATTACCAAGGGAGAGAAAAGGGATTTTAATTCGAAACTAAGAAAACCTAACTAATTATGCAATTATTGATTTAACAGGTCTAGGCAGTCCTAGGGTGAATTACTCTCTCTTGAGTTATAATTCTTAACCCTAATTAGTAATCCCTAATTCAAATTATGGGAATTGCGATCTCTTAATCTACAATTGGTCCAAAACCTAAATTAGTTCTAAATTTGCCTATTAAACTATCGAAAATCTATGCTCGATCTCTCGTTACACGACTTTATCAGTTTGACTCAATTCTCTACCTATCGATTCACCTAACTATCATGATGATTTTTACCTAGCTCACCCTCTCAATTTGTTGCCGAATTATATAGAACAGAATTGAAATCACAATCAACTTAATAAGAAAACACAATCGAATAAAATTTATTAATCTCAATAGTCAAAATCTGAAAGTGAGTATAAATGTAAACTCAACATTCACAAAACAAATCTCAACACCTATTTCAATTCTATACATAAATAAAACTAAAATAAATGGAAATACTGTCAGGAACGGAATCTCAAAGTAGCAACGACAGGAAACCACCTGTTCTGAGAAGTACTTCATGTCTAGCATGTCTCCATATTTCTATTCCTTTATCTCCTTTCTCAATCCCTTGATTTCTCTCTAGGTCTCTTTCAGATTTGACAGAATTTTGCTCTTTTGGCACAACTCTCTTCACTCTTTAATGACTGCTGGCAGTTGCTTTGTAGTGTGCTATTTATTCTGTAGCAGCCCTAGGTCAAACTCGGGGTCGAAATGGTCCGAAACATCACTCAAAATTTGAGTTTTTGTGTCAGCCCGATGTAGGGCACGATTGTGGCCCTGCCTGCCACAATCGTGACTGGTGATTTATCCTTTATGTCAAGATCGTGGCTTGAAGTGCACGATTATGGCCTGACTTGACGCTCTCTATCACGATCATGGCCCCTGGTGCACGATCGTGGCCTGGCTGTTTCTGGCTCTTCCTTCTCTGTCATGATTGTGGCCACTGTGCACGATCGTCGCCTATGTCTTTTAGCTCGAAACTCTTCAAATCTTCATCGTTCTTCCCCGTTTACCCTACAACACTAACACACATATCAAGCTACCTCAAAAATATAACAATTAAGCTCAAAGATTCATACTAACCCATAAAAGACACATAAACATACAAACTAACATAATTAACACATAAACACACACTTAACTCTCAATTTACTGCTAAATACTTACCAGATTACACCTTAAAACATTATACAAAATGCAAATATCAATATCCCCATACTTAAACGTTTGCTTGTCCTCGAGCAAACAAAACAGGAAAATACATAAAACACATAACACAAAATGCAATAATGAGACAATGGCTCTGACTTTATGAAATAACTTTAATCTTAAACACAATCATTCAAATTGTGGCAAATCATTAACAAACAAAATATGTTTCTAGGGACTTTAAACCAAATGTACAACTAAATCAAGACCTAAGTGTTACTTAGTTACCCTTTTCAATTGTACACGCACATTAATAAATCTTCGATCCCTCGGTCTTTGTAACTATTCCTAAGTATAATTCCACGAAATTTCAAGCTTATTACAAGTCTGGTAGGTGTTTATTTAAAACACTTTTTTTAATTTTTATTTAAACCGGGACTTAGTCTTTTACTCAGAGGTAAACATTTGTGATGAATGTCGATCCAGCTACTCAACTAAGTCATTTATTAAACAGCTTGGTTGAAATGTCATTATGGTCTTTTTACGCAAAGGCACACATTTGTGATGCGTGTCGTCCGATTACTCAGCTACATTATGTTTTTAATTGGCTACTAGCTCCATTCATAACCGGAAGGTCAGCGAAATAAGTAAAACACACATTACTTATTTATTTATTTTTATTTTTTTATTTTCCTACCTTATTGTTTTTAGCTATTTGTTTTCATGAAAAATACTAGTTAAGCTACTTAAGTTAAAAGACCTTAATTTATGAATGAATGTGACAATCTAGAGAGTGCCAAATTTACACTAAGTCCAAATTATGCTGTATATTTATCCAAAGGCCCCCTAATTCACTAATTTCGCAGGCTAATGATTGTTCATAACCTAATAGACTATGTCCAACATTAAAAAAAATTCACTCGATCTAAGCCATTAACACATTCACACACTTTACATAATGTAACCTAATACTATCATACGAAATGGAAAATTCACACTTAAGGTGAAAATACACAACCCTCCCCACACTTGAACAACACATTGTCCTCAATGTGAGAAGGGTACACAAACACACTAGGGGAAATAAAACATAACATACGAAAAACATAAGAAGAAAATACTAACAAAAATGAAAAGAAAAGGGTTAGAACACGAAACCATTTATAGTGATAAAGGTGGTGATGGAATTAATGCTGGGACCAAATCCGCTTGACATCGAGAGTGTTTCCCTATCTTATAAGTGATTCAAGAGAGCAAAAGAATTAGCACTCCAAACTGTTCCAAATTATTCATGACTTATTTAAGAATTTAAAACAAACCTAGCTACACAACAATTTAAACCTACTACTAAACGTGCTAATTTACCTTCATTAGCTTGACCTCTATCCTTTAAAACTCAGTCAGGATCAATTGTGAGCGATTTGCTTCCATCCTTTTCGTTCAACATCAATTTTGTAGCCCGTGAGTAAGCTACAAATTGCAAGATGATTAAAAGGACAATATTAATAAAATTATGAAAACTAATTAATTTCAATAATCTCCTTTTCACTAACAAACTGTCAATAAAATAGGGAATAACAAAACTCCCTGAGTCTTCCATTGAATCTAATAGTTTGTTCTGTACGAAGGTGAATTGCTCTCCTTCTTCCTTTATCACCTTCGTCTCCTTTGCTTATTCCGCTTCATAAACAGAGATCTTTATCACTTCTTCAAACTCGATGTCTGCTGTTGTCTGTTCATTGTCCTCTTGTTCATCATAAGATTCGAATACATCAATTATCCTGAATGAGCTACTAACCTTCGAATTCTTAAATACATCATTCATGTGGAATGTCTCTTCATCATGATCAATCCAAAGGATAGGGTTCTTTGCATGGACATTTACCCAAGAATTTTCGATTTTCACATGTGGTATATCCAGTACTGATGAATAATGGAGAGGGTTGGATTTTTTTTCCTCGTACACTTCCATTGTCTTTTGGTTGCTAACGAACTGGGATTCAACATGGTCTTCCTCTGGTTCTTCTAGCTCTACCCCATTCCTAAGTGTGATAGCCTTGTATTGCTCTAGCTCTTGTAATTCTATTTTTCTCAAAAAGTCTTCCACACTTTTCTTACAAAATTAATAGGAAAGCTGTCTTGAATCTCCAAGTTATGAATAGAAGCAGCATGATTTTCCATCACTTTATCAATTTGCTCTTCTAGTCTCTTTTGCCCTTCTTCGATGTCTGTGAGCTTATCCAAGATCTTGTCCAATTTAGAATCCTATGAACTGGATTCGTGATGTTGAAATTCAAATAGATCTTGGTGTCCCATGTGAATACTTGCATGGTTGGACCAACAGAAATCTGGGTGGTTCTGCCACCCCGAAGTGTACATGGTTTAATAAGGGTTATTATTTCTCCAACCATACTATGTCTCATTATGATTCTCAAAATGTCCTTGCTTCCTATCATATCTATCTTCCATCATTGTTCAGCATTCAACTTTTCAGATATCCCATTCTAAGATGTCTCGATGTGTCTTTACTTTACACCTCAATTTTTTTAATAAAAACAAAAGTTAGTGGAAAAGCCTTAGACTAAAGAACTAAATTGCCTTCCCCGGTAATGGTGCCAAAAACTTGTTTGTTCAAGGTTACACGCGCTAAGTTTTACTAATTATATCCTTGGTAATTACCGCAAGCACTCGGGTCGTTCGCGTAGTACCTAAGGTGTCGATCCACGAGAAAGAAAACTAATCCTAAAATCTAAAGGCAGCTAAGTTTGCAATTAACCTAACTAAACAACTAATGCAAAAATTAAATCAATCAATAATCAATATGAGAAATTAAAGTGCTAGAAAGTAAACAAAATAGCAAAGTCACAGCCCAACCCAAAATTGACCTAGAAATTACCAAAAGAGAGAAAGCGGATTTTAATTCGAAACTAAGAAAACCTAACCAATGATGCAATTATTGATTTAATGGGTCTAGGCGGTCCTAGGGTGAATTAATCTCTCTCGAGTTATAATTCTTAACCCTACTTAGTAATCCCTAATTCAAATTATAGGAATTACGATCTCTCAATCTACAATTGGTCCAAAACCTAAATTAGTTCTAAAATTGCCTATTAACCTACCAGGAATCTATACTCAATCTCTCGTTACATGACTTTACTGGTTTGACTCAATTCTCTACCTATAGATTCACCTAACTCTCATTAGCCCAAATCGATAATTTTTACCCGGCTCACCTTCTCAGTTTGTTGCCGAATTATTAAGAACAGAATTGAAATCACAATCAACTTAATAAGAAAACACAATCAAATAAAATATTAATCTCAAAAGTTAAAATCCAAAAGTGAGTATAAATGTAAACTCAACATTCACACAACAAATCTCTAAATAAAATTGAAATAAATGGAAAGGCTGTCGGGAACAAAATCTTGAAGCGGCGATGGCGGGAAATCACCTGTTCTGGGAAGTACTTCGCGTCTAGCACGTCTCTGTGTTTCTCTTCCTTCGTCTCCTTTCTCAATCTCTTGATTTCTCTCTAGGTCTCTCTCGGATTTGACAGAATTTCGCTCTTTTGGCACGACTCTCGTCACTTTCTAATGACTGCTGGCGGCTGTCTTGTAGTGTACTATTTATTTTGTAGCAGCCCTAGGTCAAACTCGGGGTCAAAACAGTCTAAAAAATCACTCAGAATTTAAGTTTTCGTGTCAGCCCGACATAGGGCACGATCGTGGCTGGTGATTTATCCTTTCTGTCACGATCGTGGCTTAAAGTGCACGATCGTGGCTTGACTTAATGCTCTCTATCACGATCGTGGCCTAGTTGCTTCTGGCTCTTCCTTCTCTGTCACGATTGTGGCCACTGTGCATGATCGTGGCCTATGTCTTTTAGCCCAAAACTCTTCAAATCTTCATCGTTCTTCCCCGTTTACCCTGCAACACTAACACACCCATTAAGGTACCTCAAAAATATAACAATTAAGCTCAAAGATTCATACTAACCCATAAAAGACACACAAACATATAAACTAACATAATTAACACATAAACACACACTTAACTCTTAATTGAACGCTAAATACTTACCAGGTTACACCCTAAAACATCATACAAAATGCAACTATCAGACCACGCTATGTGAAAGTGGACTACCTCATGGATATTAGGCAAAAGTTGTATCCATGATATGTTTTATACTCATCAGATGTCTCATAGGACCTATTCTGAAGAAGCTATAAGCTGTGGAAAGGAAGAAAACCAAATGTTGCTTACTTTCGAGCTTTTAGCTCTAAGTGTTTTGTTCTAAACAATGAAAAAGACAACATTGGAAAGTTCGATACGAGGTCAAACAAAACTAATTTTTTCAGCTATAATAATGCGAGTAAAGGATTTAGAGTTTATAATAAAAGAACAAGGAATCTAGAAGAATCAATACATGTGGTTTTTGATGAAGCACTACCGTCGATAATTTCAGTTGATTCAAATGATGAAGAGCACCCCCTGGTTCTTACAAATATATCGAATACTCTAACTATAGCACCTTTGGAATCACAAGATTAAGAAGGTCCCTTTGAAGCTAAAATAGAGCAGGCTCCTTCATCTCAGCAAGAGCCTATGCAATGAAAAACACTGAAAGAATAGAAAGGTCAAGATAAACATCAATACATCCTAAGAGACCCCTCTAAAAGTCTAAGAACAAGATCATCATTCAAAAACAACTTTGTTGCTCTCATCTCATAAATAAAACCAACGACTGTTGAAGAGGCCCTTACTGACAAAAACTAGGTTTCAACTATAAAAGATGAACTAAATCAATTTGATAAAAACAAAGTCTGGAATCTAATACCTCGACCTCAAAATAAGTCAATCATTACGACTCAATGGCTTTTTTGAAACAAACTTGACAAAAATGGTAAGGTGGTAAGAAACAAAGCTAGACTTGTAACTCAAGGTTACAATCAACAAGAACATATTGATTTTGATGAAACTTATGCATCTGTTGCTAGATTAGAACTATTAGAATTTTACTTGCCTTTGCATGCTATAGAAATTTCAAGTTGTTCTAAATGGATGTTAAAAATGCATTCTTAAATGGTTGCATCAACGAAGAAGTATTTATTAACCAACCTCCAGGTTTTGAAGATGAAAACCATCCGGATTATATGATGAAGTTAACTAAAGCTCTATATGGCTTAAAACAGACTCCTCAAGCATGGTATGAGAGGTTAAGTAACTTTCTACTTAAGAACAACTTTGAAAGAGAAAAAGTCAATAAAACCTTATTTATTAAGAAAAGGGGAATGATCTACTTATAGTACAAATTTACGTTGATGACATAATATTCAATATTACTAATCCATCCTTCTATGAAGAATTCTCATCATTAATATAGGGGGAGTTTGAAATGAGCATGATGGGAGAATTATCATTCTTTCTCGGATTACAAATCAGACAATTAGAAAAAAGAATCTTCATTAGTCAGGACAAATACCCAAAGGAACTCATTAAGAAATATCACATTGAGAATGCCAAACCGATGGGTACTCCCATTTACACTGGAACTAAACTTGATAAAGACGAAGAAGGCAAAGCTACGGATGAGATAAAGTATAGAGGAATGATTGGATCACTACTATATCTTACAAGCTCAAAACCAAACATTATGTTTAGTGTGTGTCTTTATGCACGTTTTCAATCAAATCTAAAAGAAAGTCACCTACAAACAGTCAAGAGAATCTTTTGATGTCTCTATGGAACTATGGTTTTTGGATTATGGTATCCAAAAATTGATTCATTTAACATAGTGGGCTATTGTGATGCAGATTATGTAGGTAATAAAGTAGATTGGAAAAACACAATTGATCACTGTCAATTTCTTGGAGGTTGTGCTCAAATCTTATGGATAAAGCATCAACTACATAATTTTTTTCTAAACTTTTCTTATATTCCTATATTACATGATAAAAATTGAGCTATTAATCTGTATAAAAATCTTGTGCATTATTCTAAGACTAAGCATATAGAAGTCAAGCATCATTTTAGAGATTATATTTTTGAAGGAACCATTGATCTTTTGCATGTTAATACTAAAACTCAAGTAATTGACATTTTCACCAAGCCACTCTCTGAAGATAGATTTTATATATTAAGAAAAGAGCTAGGTATGTGCAAACTCTCTGATATTATTTTCCATGAATTTTCTCTGCTACTTGTCATTGCATTTTGTAGGCTCCTTCTATTATGTTTCCTTAGAAAATCTCTCTCAATCTAACAGACTCCTTCTAATTTTAGAAGGCTCCTCTCGATTTAAAAGAGTAGGATACACATGCCTTAAAAGGAAATGATTCATGTCATTGTTTTAGTTTTTAAAAATGCGTGCACTTTTTTGATAGCTATCTATATGGTACTAGCAGAAGATACACAGACAATCACACTTCTTGTATTAGCATATGACCGTTCATCTTCACACGAGATCAACGCTCAGGAATCGCTTAAATATACCAGAAATAGATCTCTCTCTTTTATTCATCGTATTTTTTCTCAAAAGTGTCACTTATTTGTTCTACATTCAAACTTTCTACATTTTCTCAACTTTCTCTTTCCAATAATCTACAATGACATGAACCAAATCAAAAGGAGAAAAAAAACTCCAACTTCTACTGATAGTCATGGTGAAGCTCATGTTACTTGTTTCAGTGTAATTATGCAACACAAACTACTCGTTTTATGCTCAAAAACTGCAAGTGTACGAGTCGTGACTTGTAGTTAAAAAACAGATGTCTATCCCATAGGGATTGATGCCCAGACACCATTTAATTCTAACAAAACTTTGTTTAAGAAACGAAATTGTTTAATGCAATTAATCTGGAAAATTAAATTAAAATTAAAAAACTAATAATGAACACTGAACAATACCAAAATGCAAAAAAATCAGAATTCAAGAATCTAAAGACTAGAGATTAATTTTTTCCTATTTTGTCTCCCTCCTATTTTATTAATCAAATTGTGTCTCACCTAAGATTTTCGAATGTATTAACTACCCTCTCTCAAGGTGTAATTAATTGTCCCTAATGAAATCAAATGGAATCAATTGAACGATCTCTCAACCTACCCAATGACTCCACCGGTTCTACCAATTATTAAACTATCCTATGGGTGATCAATTGAATTCGCCGAGATCTCTCTTCTAACTGATCAATTGACGTGATGATTGAAAGTCTATAGGTTGCCAACTCTCATTGTACAATCCTATACAAATATTCTTACTCACTCTCTCAACTTATTGCAAGATACAAAAATAATCAACAATCATCAAAGACAACTTCATTCAATTCAATCAAATAGGAGTTTTAACAAAATTGTTCAAAAGCAATCCCTAAAACTAAATCAGCCACTCATGGTCTCCATAACATCATCAACATTCAAATAAACCATTTTACAAAGAATAGAAGAAGTAAAATTGACAAAAAGTTGAATAAAGAAACTCCTTCTCTTTTTTGCCAAAATCTGGAAATTTTGGTGTTGATGTGCTATTTTTCCCAATCTTGATGATAATCCTTGATTTCAATCCTTCCTCAAGGCTAAAAACTTGTGTTCTTCACTTAAGGAGGCTCTTTCTATAGAGGGTTTTCATCTCCCTTAATCATGAAGGCTTAATTCCTTTTTAATAGTCCAGAAACACTAAGCTTAATGAAGCCCCGTATACTGACTCTAATTATAATTCCCACGATCGTGAGAATTTGTAACATAGAGTCTCCTACTCTCTTCTCCTCTTTGATCTCTAGCTCAATCTCCAAGTTGCTCAATCTTCTTTCCTACATAAAAATAGTCAATTCTTGTCCTAAATTAACAGCAAACATAAAAGAACAACAATGGAAATCAAACTAAATGA
Source organism: Erythroxylum coriaceum (assembly GCA_026874005.2). Classification (NCBI taxonomy): domain Eukaryota; kingdom Viridiplantae; phylum Streptophyta; class Magnoliopsida; order Malpighiales; family Erythroxylaceae; genus Erythroxylum; species Erythroxylum coriaceum. The sequence goes on from JANQAP020000100.1 coordinate 9,103,216, forward strand.
AAAAATACAAAATGAATCCTAAACTGCAACAATAATCAACAATTATGCAAGAAACATATGCCAATTAATTAGAAAAACATAGACTAATGCATAACTATCAACATCCCCACACTTAAATTTTTGTTTGTCCTCAAGCAAAATAAATACAACCAATCAATTCTATCACTTCATTTTCACAAAGATCAAAGCATAGAATTCCTCAAATTTAAGCCAACTCAAATATCAAGTTAATACACATATCATGACTACTTTTTCATTGGTGTACATAAG
>JANQAP020000100.1:9119881-9146696 GCA_026874005.2 Erythroxylum coriaceum
AATTTTGATTTTTGTTGTGTTTGATGTGCCTGAGGTCTATGAAAACTTGAACTGGATACGTTGGAATGAATGTCTCCATTTAAGATAGGGACTGTTGGTGCATAGCTTTTGATTGTGCTGTATTTGTATGTGTTAGCCACTCAAAGCTATCCTTGGAAGGGGTGAGGGGTGGGGAGGGGGTGGTATTTTTCTAGTGAAGTCAATTTACAAAGTCAATGCCCTGTGTTTTAGCTAAAGAAGGAATCATTTTGGAAAAGCTAATAAATTGAATGATGAGCTATTATTTAATATTTTATTACTTTTTATTGCTCTGGGTTTCAAATTTATTGTTTTCACATCACAGCTTATACATTGTGGAATAATCATCACTCTTACTCTTGTCATTCTTATCATCTTCTTTTAGGCTTCATACCAGTATGGGAGCAGCCAACACTAAAGGAATACTTAAAGCCCTTTTGATGTGATAAATCTGTTAGCGTGCAAGGACTTAATATGCTCGCTCTTGTTCGTGGGATTCGCTAAGCAATCGCAACCCTCATTTGGTTTTAGTTTTGATTTCTAATCCTAAAAAAGGAAATGGCGGCTCTATAGGTGATGCTAGATATGATGAATGCTTTGTTTATTTTATGTTTGGCTTTATATAGCGGTACTTGTTTTGGAGTGAGTCCTAGTCATTATTTTGTGTCTTTAGCCAGTATATCTCATGGCCAACTTAAGTTTGGCCCAATAACAAAATCTGATATCGGATTTTGATGAAATAGTCTACATTTATGTGTCTAAAGCTATGTCAAAAATGTATGTTTTCGACGTATTTCTGTGTAAATAGATTTTCGACGCTTAGATTTTCGATGCTTAGATGCATAAAAAATATATCTTTTTTCGACGCTTAGATGCGTAAAAAATCTATGCTCTTTTACGCATTTATTTGTCTAAGAAAATCGTCAAAAATAGTTTTTGTGATACTTGTTTTTTTACGCTTTATAAAGCGTCTAAAATTATTTTTTAGACGCAAAAAAGTGTCTAAAAATTTCACCTTTTGTGTCTAAAAACTCCATGTTTTGTTGTAGTGTTTATTAAATATCTCATGTTTAATCATAAAGTTTATCAAACTTTACAATCAAGCTCAACTTGATTAAAATATCTTTTCTCTCTTTAATCTGTTCGTTATGTAAGACTCATTAGGTTCCCAAATACGTTGATAATAATCATAAATTACACTTATAATTCTTAATTATAAATTATAATTATAATTAGATAAATTAAAACTTTTTTAATTTGTCTTTAATTTTCTAATTAAACAATCTATAATCATATATCAAGATTGGTATCTAATAACGCATCATGACCACCCAAATATTTACGAATCAAAGTAATTTTGACTAACTTTTTCGTACATGATTTTTCCGTATAATTCAATCCTTTCATTATATAATGTTCTAATCAGACATAGAGTATAAAATTAATGTGTACTCTATTTTGTGTCCAGTCATATTAGTTCCTTGTCATTAGCTATTGATTCAATTATTAACATTTGTAAACTATTTACAAAGTGTCATTTCACCTTGGCCAAAGATTTTCTGAATCAATGCTAATCGAGAACAATAGAACATTCTCCTTAATTACTTTAGGATAATGAATCTTATCTTGATCACCCAACTACCTCCGTATAGCTCATGCTTCATCCAATGACTAGTAACTGAACTACTCATAATTAGAATAAGTCATAATTAGTATCAAAACATAGCAATTCCTATACAAGATAATTTTGGAGACTTCAGGTCAAAGGATCACTTATGCAATCATCATATTTCCATAGGCATACAAGTAATATTCCAAATGGATTTCTCATATCAAATTAGTTCAGTAAACTTATTCTCTAACAAGTACCCATATATTTGTTTAAGTATTTCTATAATTTAGTCTATGAGATCAACTGTTTCCTTCCTAAAGAAAAACATAACGTGTGCTAACTTTTTACGTTACATCAATATCTAGTATTAATAGAACAATGACTAAGAACAATTTAGGATAATATATGAATGCAATATAAATCTCATAACTATAATCTCATTATAATTTTATTTGCAATGTCTAATTATCCCATAGATTTGTCATATATATATATATATGTGTGTGTGTGTGTGTAGTGTGTGTATATGTATACAAGATAAAGAATGTCTTTAAATTATTTTGGCATTAAAATACAACCAATCGAATAGTTGTGGGGCATAAAACAACAAAATCATGAGGCATACTTCTGATAGAGATGTTGATATATTGGACATATTGAATTATATCCCAAAGCATTGGGAATTTATTCAAATATCTCTCAATGTGAATTGCTTCCAACCTCCAAGAATCTAATTCTTAGCTCTAGACCAGCTTAGAATTGTTCCTATGAACCTTCACTAGTTGTGAGAGGAATGGCAGTGGATATGTAGTTCCTTTGGCAAGTAAAGATCATGTGAGAACTTGCTATTTGCCTATAGAGACACAGTAGGAGACAATGATCATGTGAGAACTTGCTATTTGCCTACAGAGACACAGTAGGAGACAATGCAAGAGGAAAAAGCTGCTGTCCCTTAGGAGAATGGAGGCTAAAAGAATGAGAATAGAGAAGCATAGGAGTTTGAAGGCAATAAATCTTGGGATTACGGTTTAAGATTTTAGAGTAATTAAAATTAATTTAATGAAAATTAATTATTAAAATAATATAATATAATCAAAATACGTAAACAATACTTATGAATAACCTATTTTTTAAAATAGAAATTGGATTTCATAATGAAATGTGTAATACAATAGATTTGATAGATCAATTAAACATAACAAATATTTGCCATAATAAATTGTTGTTATTTTAAAGTTAATCTATTCACTTGTAATATTTTTCTTAGTTTATTAATAAATTGACATTACTAGTAAATCGGCTAACTTACTTCATATATCCACAATCAATTCAATTCTCCAAATGGTTGTGGCGTAAATGCGTGCAAAAAGTTTGCTTGAACTTTAGATGAATTAGCATTTAATGAACGAAACTGAACTTTTTTAATTTTCTATCTATTTAGAGTCATCTGAAAATATTAAAATTTATATTATATACTCAAAAATGTTAGAATTTATCTTATATTTTGATGAATATATTAGGATCTAAAATATACTTTTAACCTTAATTTTATCTTTTATCTAACATTTAATAAAAATTAGGACTTAAGATCACTATTAGGAATTTGTTGACACTTTGATAGAAGAAAATGTCAAATTTAACCCTTTTACCTGTGACCTACGTCATTATAAAGCTCTTTAACTATTTGATAGTAAAACGGATAGTGGGCTCTAATCTAGCTCAAAATTTTGTATTAGTGTCCAGATTGAGCTCAAATCTCGATCAAATCTTAGGCTCTAGGCTTAGGTTTGATTAAATTTATTTTTAAAATTTTTAAAATTTAAAATAACAGCATTTTATTAAAAACAAATTTATTTTATATAAAAATTTTAAATTTTGAGTCAAATCGAACAACTTAAACTTAAATTCAACTTAAAACTCGAAATTAAAAAAAAAAAATCCAATAAAAAATTTGATCAACTTGAACCAAATCTTTTTGCTAGCCGGATTAGACCTTTTTCGCCATCGCTTGTTGATGGCCTTATTTGTTTTACAGTCATTCACGACATCTTATATGTAACGCATCATCTTGGTTTATGTTTTCTTGCTGATTCGTACCCACCTTGCAGATGTTTTATGCACCCTATAATATGTAGAAGCACAATTATTAATGGACTCCTTTTTCTTTTTCCCACGTTCTTCTCTTGATCTTTGTGTTTATTGAAATATAATTTGATTGGTAATCCAACTAATTATCGCTTAACCCCAGAGATTGTTTTAAGCTCGACTTTTTCACACTTGTTACTCGGTCCAGTACATAAATAACGTGGTATGTTTACCGATAGATGCCATCCAACTAATTATCGCTTAACCCCAGAGATTGTTTTAAGCTTGACTTTTTCACACTTGTTACTCGGTCCAGTACATAAATAACGTGGTATGTTTACCGATAAATGTCACTTCTAAAGAGACGGACAAACAACTCATTTCAAATTAATTAGATTAGGTGACTAATATATTTACCAAATCTCGCCCCCCAAAATGCTTTAAGGTCATTACAACATAAAGGGCTTTTAGTGACGAAAATTTTTGATGCTAAAAGTTCCGTTGCTGATAATATTTAGCAACGATATTAAATCGTCACAAAATTTCGATAGCAAAATACTTTAAGTGACTTTTTAAATAAATTTTCACAAATTATTTATTGCTATGAGCTACATACGTAGTGAAAAGAGAGCTGCGACGATACAAAAAATCGTTACCAATGATATTTTGGTACACCTAGTTTTCGTGGCTAAATTATTAGCTACGTTAATAGTAACGTAGCTAATAATATTAACGTAGCTAATAATATTTAGCCATGAATTTTTAATCGTTGTCAAAAATTACTAGCAACGATATAGCAGACATAGCAGTAACGTAGCTAATAATATTTAGCCATGAATTTTTAATCGTTGTCAAAAATTACTGGCGACGATATAGCAGACATAGCAAAAATAGTTATGAACAAACTAAGAATTGTTCGTCATCACTACTACTTACATAATTCGGGCTAAGTATTTGTTTAACCATCTTTTCAAGCTTGGTCAACTTTCGTTCATTACGTTCTAACTTTTGTTCATTACAATCTAATTTAGCCTTAAGCGACTGATTCCCCTGTTCAAGATAGTCATCATATGCTGGTCTTGATGAGGATGAAGTAGTTGGCTTAGAGCCAAACCCAAGACCTTTGATGTAGCCGGATCTTGTACCAAGTACATTGTTGCAAATCTCATCTACATTTGGCAAATTTCTGTCAGACAATGATCTTTGCAACACTCCTACATCTTATTCTAAAATTTTAAAAAAATCAATATTCAATTCAAATATTATTAGTTAGTACTACATAAATAAGTAAACCTAAAATTTAAACAAATTTTATACTTAGTTATTTTGCGCCTTTTTTGACATCTACCATTGACCTCCTTATAGTGAGTGAGTTTGTATAGTATGATCTTATCATACTCTTGTCCATGTAATTCCTTCTTACATTGTTTTATGAAAAAAATGAAAACACAATAAATATTATTTTATTTACTAATAAAATATAACTTCTAAACAAATAACTTAAATATTCATTCCGTACGACAACAAATGAATTGGAGCGTTGGTTGTGAGGAGTTTTCATTTTTCCTCTGTTATCTTTGACTTGCTCACACTTTTTCTAAATAAAGAAAAGAAATAGTCATTAAATTGTGTAACAAGGTTAATGAAAGCAAATGTAAAGAGAAAGAAGTCAAACATTAACGTTGGCAGATGTTCAATAATCACACATTTGGCTCCAATTTTCTGAAAACATCTATTCGGGAACACATCTCCTTGCCTCCTCATCAAAAGGAAAAGATTTGTAGTATTTATGTAGTCGATAACGATGAACCTTAGCCCTTCGTTTCAATAGTGAAGTAACACAGCATGAAACTTCAAGGTTGTCGATATCGACAATATTGAGCTTCATCTGAGAACAACAATTAAATGTGAAATTAGTCTTTAAATAAGACAAAAGCATATAATTAAAATCAAGTGGCATAACTTTTTAGGAGAAAATTGATAAGCCACCATCTTGATCAAAATCAAAGTTACCTTATTGTCTATTAAACTTACCTCCACATCATTTAAGTACACCGAACAAAATGTCAAACATTCATTCACTATATAAGCCTTTGCAATAGACCATTCAGGTCGAGCTCTATTACGTTTATAACGCTTAAGAATTTATCTTCATTTTCGTGTTAGCCATCATATTTCCTCTTCGTAATCCTTTGAAGAAGCATCATCTCCTCTTTTATGGTCATCTGCTGTCTTGTTTAAATCACTATCGAAGAAGCATCGTGTCCTGTGTTGGTATATATTGTTCTTCTTTTCTATTACCAAGAACTCCTTATTATGCTCTATTATTCTGTTACGTTTTGGACTTTATGTGAGTTTTCTTTTTTGAAAATGGTGTATGGTTTCCCTTTCTAGTTGTGTTTGGAAGATGGTAAATTGTCTTTTCGTGTTGGATGTGTATGGGTGGATTTTTTTCGCACCTTCCGTGCTTGTTTGAGGTTTTAAAAAATATGTTGTAAACTTTGAAAACATTTTACAATTTTTAGATGCTTCATTATATTTTCATGACATTTTTATATGAACGAAGGTATAGTACTATGTACAATAGGCATCATTAAAAAATCATCTATGTATAAATCCATAGATTTAAACCAATTCAAATGGTTTTGAATGTATTAGCTATTTAATCAAATTTATAAAGAAGAAAAATGAAATATATGAAAAAACAGATAAATGTCAATTATAATTCATGAAAATTCCCCTAACAAATAAATAAGATATAGAATCTTTAATATCAAATTTTGGCGATGATTTAAATGATTTGTCACCAAAAGTCCAAGATTTTGCGATAAAAATAAAGAACGTTGCAAGAAGTTGAACATTTTGCAATGATTTATTTAAATCGTCACAAAATGTCACAATGACGATACAGTAAAACATTGCAACCTTATAATCTTTAATATCAATTTTGGCCATGGATTTTAAAAGTTTCTTACCAAAAGTACCACTTTTTGCGATGATTACTAGAATCATAGCTAATGTCGAAACATGTCATGATTAAACTTTTGAACCATCACAAAAAATTACTAGTCTTTCTCACCCTTCAGATGATAGCAGGGTAGATACTACAGTTATTTCGTATCTGCCACTCATACAGTCAATTCCAATGGATCGAGGTCTTAGTACCATGCCCATATAGGAATAGGAACTTATACCTGTACAAATAAAGGTTCTTGCGGTACAAGAACCAATTCAGTTGCGTAGATCACTAAAGTGAGATGACATACTATTCTATCTGATTACTTAGTGTATTTGGGTGAATAGGACTATGATATTGGACATGTTGCAAAGCCAATTACCTTCTCAGAAGTTGTTTCTGGACCCAATATAGATTTGTGGTGGGATGCCATAAGTGATGAGTTGCAATGCATGAAGCATAATAAAGTATGAGAGCTAGTTGATTTGCCTCAAAAATTGCAAACTTGTGAGTTGTAAATGGCTGTTTAATACCAAGAAGGACTCTCAGGATAAAGTTAAGCGATTTATGGCTCGATTGGTTGCCAAAGGGTTCACTTAGAGAGAAGCGGTTGACTTTAATGTTACCTTTTCTGTTGTATCTTCTAAGTATGCATTCAGAGTGATCATGGCAATAATAGCTCATTATGATATGGACTTACATCGAATGGATGTTAAAATGACTTTCCTGAATGGTGACCTTTGTGAAGAGGTCTATATGGAACAACCTAAAGGATTTTAGGATCAAAAAATGACTGTCAAGGTTTATAAGTTAAGAAACCTATATACGGTTTGAAATAAGCTTCTAGACAGTGATACCTTAAGTTTGATGAGGATGTGACCTCTTTTGGCTTTATGTAATATAAAGATGAAAGATGTTTGTACTATAAGGTCAGGGAGAGCAAAGTTATCTTCCTATTACTATATGTGGATGATATCTTGCTTGCATCAAATAACTCGACGATGTTGCATGAGGTAAAGCAACTTTTGCCAAGAATTTTGAAGGACCTTGATGAAACATCTTTTATCTTAGGTATTCAGATCCACCGAGACAGATCTCGACACTCTTTAGATCTTTAGCGGAGTGCATACATTGAGCGAGTATTGTAAAGGTTTAATATGGCTAATTGTAAACCTATTGCAACACTTATCTCTCACAGTGAGAGATTATCTTTGGCATAGTGTCCAAAGAATGAGGTAGAGAGAGATGTTATGAAGAATGTGTCTTATTCTAGTGTAGTTGGTAGCCTAATGTTCAATAGACCGAACATTGCATTTTTTGTTGGACTGCTGGGTCGATTTTTGGCTAACTAGAAATAAATCACTAGAATGCAATTATGTGAGTGTTGAGATATTTAAAAGGAACTAAGGATTATATGTTGACATATAGAAAGGTCAACAATCTAGACCTCATAAGGTATACAGATTCGAATTTGCTATATGTGCGGATGATAGAAAGTACACTTTAGGTTACATTTTCATTTTAGCAGATGATATAGTATCATGGAAGAGTGTCAAGCAGACACTGGTGACTCCCTCAAATATGAGTGCAAAGTTTGTTGCATTCTATGGGGCTGCTACATAGACGGTTTGGCTTAGAAGCATGATTTTTAGTTGTCTATGTTTGAATCAGTTGCTAGACTCATTTGGTTATATTGTGATAATCTGTCTACTGTGTTGTTTAGTAACAACAATAAGAATATCACAGGATTTAAGCATTTGGAGGTCAAGTATTTGACCATAAAGGAGTTGATACAGAAAGATGACATTGAGATGAAGCATTTGAGGACTGAGGATATGTTTGCTGATCCTTTTAGTAAGGACTTCGCCCACATATGTTTTAGAGACATGCATACAGTATACGTCTGTTAAGGTCCTTAGACATTGTTAGTTAGGGATTGTAATATTTGCTCCTTCTACATTTGTATAATTCTCATATACTATGACAGTTTGGTTGTTTATTAATAAAGATGATCATCATTTTGTTCTCAGTCGTATGTGTTATTATACATTGTCATAATACATGTGAAAGTCTTAAGGTCTATATTGATCTTAAGCATTTTAAAGATCATTGGGCATATACACAGATTGACCATGGGCCTACGTCATTAGGACACATACAATTTAATGTGTAAATTTATGGATTTTGACATGACATAGGGGGATATAAGTGCTTAATCCCAAAAACGTTTTCTCTAATGTGGTTTAGCATTCATTAAGAGAAAAAAAGTTTGCTCTAACACGGTCTAGCTTTCATTAAAAGAAAAAGTTTTCTCTAATACGGTTTAGTATTCAGTGAGAGAAAAAGGATTTCTCTAATGCAGTTTGGCATAAAGTTTAGTGCAATCAAGACCTACAAATGGAAAGATGATACACTTTAGATCATACAGGCAACATTATAGTTTGTCAAACTCCATTTTCTCATTCATGTTAGTGAGGTATTAGATATGCGTGATTGTTTTGGATTTGTGTCATATATGACACATGTATTTGATATTTTGCAATATCGAAAACCTTACAGGATGAAATGATGGACTTACATTTTCTTTGGATCAAATGGTCTTTTAAACTTGGTCAACCTATACAGTGATTTGCTTAACCTTTTTTTTTACTGATTTTTATCATCAGTACAATTATCGTAATTAATTATTGTTCAAGGGAAATAATGTTAGATGTTTTCCTATGAGGTGGACAACAATTAATTACATTTTAATGGTTTTGATAAATTTATGGTTAAGTAAATCGTATTTGATCCGAATAAAGATAATATAGTAGCCTAACAAATGATCTGAATTAGTAGGCTAAAGTCCAGTGAGGAAAATGGACTCCAATCAGTGTAGGCCAGACCCATGTTGTGTCTATGATGGGGGCCTCGATATAGATGCTATAAATAGAGGGTTAAGATCTCCTGTAGTTGCTAATGCAAATTGTGAACGTGTAAATGCTCTAACTCATTCGGAGGTTCACATATTCAGAAAGCTATAGAAAGGCTTTAGCGTGTTGTAGTAAGCAACTCTTGTGAAAGTGTCGGTAGATTCGCACTCGTTTCGGATTCAAAAAATTCGTTTGAATCCATATAATCAAAATTAGGTATTTTCATATTTCTTCATTTTTTTTCCTTTCACGTTCGATCTGGGATACATAACTAAGGCTTCTATTAAGTACTACAAATTGATCTGAACATGAGCTTCAACTCAACTCCTCTCACAATCACAATAATGCAGGACAGAAGCTGAGTGAATAAGCAAGTGAAATTTCACGGATTCATAACCAATAAGAAAGTCTCAATCTTATTCCACTGAGTACAATTGAAGAAGAAGAATATAATATTAGTGTAAACATCCATCAAAATATAAACGTCCAACTTGAAAATTTCTGTCCCTGCAACTACTATCACTTCCTCATCGCTCTTATAATTCTTTTCCATCGAAATGTAATTGTTGAACATTGGTTATGGTGACTACAATATAAGACAGAAAATGATAACACAATGACATTCTTTCTAACTCATTCGTCCACTCATCTTTCACTATTTTCTCACTTTGTATGCTGCACATCTTCGGCAACACCAACTCATCCTAGACATTATCAACTCTCCTCTTTTGATCAATGAAAGAAGATTTCTTATTCGTTATTTGTTGTGAACAATATTGGAAAACTGTCAACTTTCTTGCGAGGAAAAACCAAAGTTTTTGAGTTTAATCGTTCATAATTTTTTAAGGCATCAAATTGTCCACTTCAGTAAATACATATTTACGATTTTCCTTTTTGTGTTGAAGTGAGTTGTAAAGTTCAAATTTGAATGACTTAAAATTTAATTTTTTAATTTGAATTTGATTAGAAGCTAATCAACATAATCTTTACTCATTAATTTTAGGTTTAGGTTGGAACGAGTTTGGGTGTAACTTAAACCATATTGTCATTTCAAAATTAGTAGAGGGAATCACAGAATCAATACGTTATGACCTAAAGTAGATGGAGCATTTCCTTTCTCATAAAACTTTTGTTCCTGAGCAGTAAAGGATTTTATCCTAAGTTTTGCTTATGCAATGTATTTTGGTATAGCCAACGTTGTGAAGAATTGCAATTGCTGGCTCATTACTCTTGACCGTGTTTAACTACGCCTTGAAGATGGTATGGCTAACTTCAGATGAGATCCACTGTAACAGGAACCAAGTTCTTACCTTATGCCAAAAGATCTCGTTCCGGCTAACTTACGTGACTGGCACTATCATTAGGGCAGTAGGCCTCTGATTTCCACGACCCACGAGATTTCGTGTTTTGAATGGATTTGCGTGTTTCTTGTACAATACTTTTGAAGCATCATCGGAGCTTATTCAAAAGAGTAATGGAATTGAAAGACGTCTCCCTTTTCCGTGTTTATAAGATCCAAAGTCTAGTGACGTTTTTTTTTTTTTTGTAATGCTTTTTCCTAGTTCAACTCGCTTCGAAAGTTCCTCATCATTTGATTTCTCTGTGTCGTTTGGTATAGAAAATGATTTAATCGGTAAATCTAACAGCCAGGAAAATTATAGAATAAGACGTACTTGCTTGGTAGCTTTTAAAACCCTTTTTTTATGTTTTCGTTTCAGATCTACCCAATTGTCCTTTCACTCTTGCAGACATGCATTAAAGAACTAATACACGAATGTACCTTATGATAAGGACCAAATTTTGCTGGCGGGAAAAATCAACTAATTATATCTCCTAAATAAAATAAGCAAGGAAATAATACATATAAATTTAACATAGGTTATCTTTTAATTTGTGCTACGTTAAATTTTAAATAAATTTTTCACTAATAAAAATTTGTAAGTATAGAAAGTGAAAAATGACAAGACAAAATAGTGGCACTCAAATATAAAGTAATTCTCAAATTTATTATTCATAAGATAATATCCTTACTATTTTGTCACTCACCTTTTTAAAAAAACGTTTCTTAAAAATACCTCAAAAATCACTTTCTCACAATCTTTTTTTGGAACACACAAATGATTCCTTAAGCTCTCTCTTTAACTCACCACATATCACCTGCATATGCATATATCATACACACTAAAGAAAGAGGAAGGGAGGGTCTATTTATACACCCTCCACCTCCTAACTTGCATCTTCTTCTTCTTTTTTAATCTTCTAGAACATTATGTGGTAGTAACCTTTTTAAGTTAGTACCATCTTACAATTCTCCCCCTACTGACTACGTAGGGTATACTGTCATTCTTATAAATGATCGATAAAACTCAAATTTGTCCCTTGGTAGAACTTTTGTCATCATATCTAATCTATTCTTATCCATATGAATCTTCTCAAGCTACAATAGCTTCTTCTCTAACACCTTTCTAATCCAATGATATCTTGCATCAATATGTTTTGATTTTGCATGAAAGGAGGAATTCTTCCCAAGGTGAATAGCACTTTGATTGTCACAAAACAGTCGATATCTATCATGATGAAAACCAAGTTCATTTAAGAACTTTTTCATTTATAGAAGCTCCTTGCATGCTTCAATTGTAGTAATAAATTCCGCTTTAGTGGTAAATAGAGCAACACATTTCTAAAATTTTGATTGTTACAACACAACTCCCCTGTAAAGATAATTAGGTAACTTGAAATAGACTTTTTCAAGTCAACATCACTAGCTATGTCTGCTTCTGTATAACCAACTAACACAAGCTTGGTAGCTCTAAAATATAAGCATATTTTGGAAATACCATGTAGATAGCTGAGAATCTACTTCATGCCACCCCAATGCTCCTTACTAGGATTTAAAAAGAACTTACTCACTACTCTAATTGCGTGCAATATCTAGTCGTGTACATACTATGACGTACATCAAACTTCCAACTAGGGGACTTTCATCATCTCTTCCTTCTCTTCATCCATCAAAGGGCATTGCTTAGTACTCAGCTTAAAGTGATTAGCAAGAGGACAACTAACGGCTTTAGTTTTATCCATGTTAAATCTTTGAAGTACTTTTTCAATGTACTTCTTTTGTCACAACCATAATTTCTTAGTGCCCTTGTCTCTGATAATCGTCATGCCAAGAATATGTTTTGCTAGCCCAAAGTCTTTCATGGCAAAAGACTTGTTTAACTGCTTCTTCAAACTATTAATTCTGTTGATATTTTGGCCAACAATCAACATATCATCAACATAGAGCAAAAAGATAATAAAATCATTATCAGAGAATTTTTGTATAAAACATAGTGATCTAAAATAGTCTTCTTATAGCCTTGCTCCCCTTATAACTTGCTTAAACTTTTTATACCGTTGTCTAGGTGCTTGTTTTAAACCGTAAAGGCTTTTCATCAACCAACACACATAGTCCTTTTTTCCTTTTTCCTTGAAACCTATGGTTGCTCTATATATATCTCCTCTTTCAAATCTCCATGAAAAAAGATTGTTTTGACATCCAATTGCTCGATTTCTAAGTTTAAACTTGTTGCTAAATCGAGCACTATATGGATGAATGTCATTTTCACAATTGATGAAAATATCTCGTCAAAATCAATACCTTTTCTTTAGTTGAACCAATCTAGCTTTGAATCTTAGATGAGGATTGTGTTCTTCATGTTTAATCTTAAACACCCATTTTTTTTCAAAGCTTTCTTACCATTTGGCAACTTCATTAGCTCAAAAGTTTTATTCTCATGCAAGGACTTCATCTCATCTTGCATGGCTTTTACCCATTTCATCTTATATTCATCTATGATAGCCTCTTGAAAATTCTTAAGTTCTTCCCTATTAGTAAGTAACATGTACTGATCACTGATGTATCTAGTAGAGGCTTGTCTTACTTGCATAGATCTCCTTATTGGAACCTGAGTAGTCTCTAGTGCTATTATTTGATTTTGAAGATCATCTTCATTAAAATCTTCATCTGGTTGATTTTGAATGGAGCATCATCATCAGCTATGTTCAGCTGGCGATTTTCAACTTCTTTCCAAATTGTCTTGAAACCCCTTTTTAGAGGAATTGACTTTAAGTCCAGTGGATCACTACTAGTTTTTGGACCATCCTTTCTTAGTTTACCAAAATCTTTAATGGTTTGATCTTCGACAAATATAGTACCACGGCTCCGAATCAGCTTCTTCTAGACTGAATTATAAAATCGATAGCTGAATTGATCTTCTCTCTAACCAATAAGTATACACTAGCGAGTCTTGACATCAAGCTTGGATCTCTCTTCTTTAGGGATATGGAGATAAGTTTTGTAGCTGAATACACTTAGATGATCATAGGAAACATCCTTTTCTGACTATACTTTCTCCAGAATATCAGACTATAAAGGGATGTAGGGTGAGCAATTTACTATATGTACTTCTGTGAATAAAGCCTCATCTGAAAATGTCTTAGGCAACTTTGCATATGAGAGTAGGCATCTAACTCTCTTCATCAAAGTCCTGTTCATCCTCTCAGCTAAGCCATTCATCTACGATGTCTTAGGAGGAGGAGTCTTGTAACACCCTACTATTATAGAGTATATACCCGAACATTCAGAGGATATTCCAAAACATACCCTATGATAATGGCATGTTAGAGTAATCGTATTCACTTATATGGCATTATACAGAATAACAGAATACTTAAAACTCAACTCCTCATTTCAATTACTAACATGATTTACACTGTAACATTACTATAACAAATATTTACATCATCACAAGCATCTAAGAGTTTACTTTTATTTTTACAAAAAGTTATACATGACAAAAGTAACTCCATAAATACAATCTACAACTCCTCAGATGTTAGCTGATTGACCTTTAAGCCATTTCTTAATACCAAAATGTTCTTCTAGAGTGTCCTAGGAACTAGGCCTCCTCTCTTGTACCTGAAAAGCCACGTTGTAATTTTGATGAGTTTTGCGAACTCAGTTAGTGAACTATCCACGATGTGCTCAGTCATTCAGAACATCAAACATTACAAATATAAACCAGATACACAATATTTCTCAACTCAGCAATTCATCATGGATTACACTTATTTCATATGATCTTTTCAGAAGAATTCGATCATATTATCAAATGTACACAAATATGGCATATCACAAAATCATCATAATTCAAAAATGTTTTCACAATCATATATGTACAAATGAATATGCATAAGAGACTCCACTTTTGTTGTTATTTTGTTGTGATAGAGCGCCTTTCACTGTCCCATATCCTTTGTAGATATCGGGCTCTTTTCAAATACTGTCTTATACCCATTGTGGATACTGGGCTCATTAATCATGGAGCTAGTGGCTCTACATGCACATTACTGAGCTTTAAGCTCTTTCAGACTGACCACTCCAGTTGTAATGCCTTTATTTGATCATGCATATCAGTGTGATGCATCAAATCACAAAATATGTCATCAATAACATTTATTCATAATGCACAGTCAGATTCACATATTCGTCAGACTTAAGTCCGGCATTCAACTTTTTGTTGAGTATACAGATATTTTTCAGATTTATAAGGAAACATAACACTCCCAATACATTCCCAAATATCAAGCTCCTCAGACTATTAATGTCCAAAATTATCACAAACAGATCATTAACAATTCAATAATTGGGAATTAAATAGAAATATATCAATCCTAGTAAGAACATCTAGGTTACGCACAGTACGCTCCAGATTATGCTATTGCCTGGATGGTCCGGTAATGTCTGGATTTGTCATTCTACTTGTGCATCTAAAAACATTCAATACACACAAAATTCACATTACAAAGTCGATCAATCAATTACATATTCAATCATGTACATATATATATGTGCCATGTTCAATGCATGCTCAATGACTTTCCTCGGATACGTTTCCTTAATCATAATTCATGACATTCAAACACTGTCACTTGAATATGTCTTGTTTGCATTTAGGTTTATACCTCAAATAACTTGTTTAATCTAAATTCATCAATCAATCATCAAACTAGTTCATTTTGAGCCTAAATGCATAATAGGAAAGTACCTTATCATTAGTTGTTTTAAATATCACTTAAAAGACATCATTTCACTTTTTATGCTAACCCACGATCATAGTAAACCTTCCCACGATCGTGACAGAACCCAAATAATCAAGCCACAATCATGCACTGAAGGCCACAATTGTGCACTATATGATTTCTCCTAATTCTACACGAATGTATCACACTTAGGCACATACTAGACACTTTTTCATGCTCATTTATGCATCCTCATTTAGACCTGAATTATACTCCAATTCTAGCTCAAAATTATTCAATTTATAGCTCACAAATCATGGTCTTTCATGCATAAAAAATCAAACTAGAAACTATCACACATTATCATGCATATATTACTAATTCTTTCTTAATTCAAGAACACTATACTAACATCTTCCTTTAGCATAAATTCACCTTCATTATACTTCAAATACAGACCTAACTCATCCATGAATCAACCTATAACCCACGGTTTTCATAGACCAAGAACAAGTATGAAAACTTCTAAGTTCATTTAACACATTTCTAGCACATATCATCACCAACGTCTCATTCATTTCATTCCGATTCAAGCATCATTCTTATACCATTAAACATGCCATAAAGATCAGATTGCTACTTACTTTTAAAGGTTCCAATTCAACTCCAAACTTCAGATTAAACTAAGCCTTCATTCATGCAAGATTCATCACAAACTCAAAGTCAAACAGGTTGATTTTGGACAACAATATGAAGATCACTTTGAACTGGTTTCTTGGCTATTTTATGAGGAATTAAAATGTGAATTTCATGTAACAATTTGAGCTAGGAATATACCAATATACAGAGAGAAGTTAGGAGCAGTTTCGGTGGTGAAGCAAAGGGGAAAGACAATAGAAACTTGGCTGCTGGAACTTGTTTCATCAAAGTGCTAGGTGTCATCAACTTATTAAGACATATGTCTTAATGCATGCATGCCATGTATCAACCTAATATGTTGTCATTTATCCACACATTAAGTTACCATATGTCACCAATTAATAAGTCTACTTGTCACAAAATAATTGGTTCATTTGTCAATTATTTACTAGTCCATTTGTTACACATTTATTTATGCCAAATGTCACTCAATTATAGGCTTAGTCATCCTAATTTTTTATGTACCAATTTATCCTACCACTTCGCATTTTTCCTAGTCTAAATGTTCACATTAATTCATCATTCTCCCAATTAATCACAATTAATTCCAAATTATTAATTGGAATCGAATCAAATAAAAATTCAAGACATAACAATTCACAATTCACATCATAGTCATTTTAAAATCTAGTTCACATTAATTCATCATTCCCCTAATTAATCACAATTAATTCCAAATTATTAATTGGAATCGAATCAAATAAAAATTCAAGACATAACAATTCACAATTCACATCATAGTCATTTTAAAATCTTTCATACCCTGTGACTTGTCAATTGAGTGCATATGCTATCTTTGTAATGTGTACAAATTATAATTCATATGTGTATGCTAATGATAAGCATGTAAATGAAATGCTCTCAATGCTATTACTCTTTAACAATGATCAAAGGTTCTAACCTTAAGCATGTTCCAGAAACCGGATATTACAATTCCCCACCCCCTTAAGAAATTTTGTCTTCGAAATTCTTACCTGATTGATCAAATAAGTAGGGGTATTATCTCCTCATATTCTCTTCCGTTTCTCATGTAGCTTCTTCACTCGAATGATTCCTCCAAAGGACTTTAACCAATGAGATCACTCGGTTTCTCAATTGTCTACTTTGAAATCCCACTATCTTTATCGGTTCCTCAACATAACTCATATTACTTGCAATTTCAACTTCTTGAGCCGATAGCACATGTGTCGGATCAGACCGATACTTCCTGAGCATATTAACATGGAACACATTGTGTATCCGAGCCATTTTAGTAGGCAGTGCTAACTTGTAAGCTAATGGTCCAACTCTCTTAATAATCTCATATGGACCAATGTATCTAGGGCTTAGCTTACCCTTTTTACCAAACCTCAGCACTCTTAGCCAAAGGGACACTCTCATAAACACTTTATCACCTACTCGGTACTCCATATCCCTCCAGTGCTGATTCATATAACTCTTCTGTCTATCTTGTGCTATTTTAATTCTACTTCGGATCAATTTTACTTTATCAATAGTATCTTGGATCAATTCTGGGCCTTTGTCTCTATCAAAGTCCTGTTCATCCTCTCAACTAAGCCATTCAACTGCAATATCTTAGGAGGAGTAGTCTGATGTCAAATACCATGCCTTTTGCAATAAACATTAAATGGCTCAGTGTACTCTCCACCATTGTCTGTTCAAATGCATTTCAACTTCTTCCCAGTTTGTCTTTCAATTGAGGCATGGAATTACTTAAAAACATCTAGCACTTGATCTTTAGTCTTTAAGATGTATACCCACACCTTCTTATAATAATCATAAATAAAAGTCGCAAAGTATTAAGCATCTTCTAGTGACTTTGGCATTGGCCCACACAGATTTGAGTGTACCAAATCTAAAACATTCTTCATTCTAGAAAGAGAAGAACTTTGAAAGCAATTCTATTTTACTTTCTTGCTAAACAGTCAACGCACTTCTTTAAATGCACCTGGTCAATTCTAAATAATGCAATCTTTTTCACCAACTAAGTCATTCCCTTCTCGCTCATATGACTGAATCTCCTGTGCTACAATTCAGTTGCACCATCTTTCTCTACTAGATTCATAATATCATTAGAGAGCTTTGCCTACATCATGTACAAAGTTGAACACTTCTTACCTTTGACGATTACCGAGGAGTCTTTAATAATTTTCCATTTGCTATCTTGGAAAGTGCTGCAAAAAACTTTATCATAAAGTAAGCCAACAGAGATCAAATCTAGGCAAAGATCACGAAAATGCCTGACACCTTTCAAAGGCAATCTCATGCCATTTTTTGTCTCTAAGTAAATATCACCTTTTTAGGTGATTTTGGCCAAATCGCTATTTTCCATTTTAACGACATGAAAATCTCCTTGTGCTTATGATAAGAAGAGTTCTTTATGTCATATGGCGTAAATAGTGGCACCACTGTCACCTATCTAGTTTAACTCATAAGATGCATTATTCACTTCATTACCATATGAGACGATGTGAAAGTCATCAATGGTGGTAGCCATCGATATGTGTTCATCATCACTGCTATCATCTTTCTTGACTTTTTTGCCTTTGTTCTTTTCTTCTTTGAACTTTTGGCAGAACCTTTTGATATGACCCTTCTTCTTGCAATGACGGCACTCAACATTTGCATATTTATTTGATCTTCCTCTACTTTTATCTATAATTTGGACCTCTAGATTTTCTCCTCTCCCTAGAAATTATGACTAGAACTTCTAACTATGTTGAAGAGGTTGAACTTTGTGATCTTTGTCCCATTTCTTCATTTAATTTCACTTTTTACAGATTCTGTATTAACAACATCGTCAACTGCAGAATTGGTAATTAAGATCTTCAAAGTCTTTGTTGTAAGTAAGAAAAGGATAAGCACTTCATCATCGAACTTTATGGCCATTCCTAATAATTGATTGACGATCCCTGAAAATTCATTCAGGTGATCTGCTAAGGAGGTACCTTCTTGATATTTTATCTGCATTAATTTTGTCAGATAAAATAATTTATTGTTAATAGTTTTTAAGGCATACAACTCCTCGAGCTTCTTCAACAATATTTGTACGTGAGTCTCATTGTAGATTTGGTTATACATGTTATCTTCAACAACTTATCAAATAAAATCACATACTTACTCATGCTCAAATGCCCACTCCTCATTTGATTTATTTTTGGGTTTTGTAGTGGTAAACATTGGTAAATGCATTTTTGTGATGAATAGAAGATCTTTCATCTTGTTCTTCTATATGTGGTAGTTGGAGCTATTTGGGTTAATCATCTTAATTATTTTGGCCTCCATCTTTGATGAAAAATCCTTTGGCACAGAACCAACTTGGCTTTTATACCACTTGTTGGGAAAAAATTAACGAATTATATCCTATAGGTAAAATAAGCAAGAAAATAATACACAAAAATTTAACGTGATTTGCCCTTTAATTTGGGCTACATATACGGGTCAAACTCTGAATAAATCTTCTACTAATAAAAATTAGCAGATATAGAAAGTAAAAAATGGCACGACAAAATAATGGCACTCACACCCAAAATATTTTCCAAATTTATTATACCTAAATTAATATCTTCATTATTTTATCACTCATCTTTTTATGAAAACGTTTCTTAAAAATACCCCAAGAATTACTCTCTCACAATCCTTGGAGCATACAACTCCTCGGACTCTCTCTTTAACTCACCATATATTGCCCGCATATGCATATTTCATACACGCAAAAGAAATAGAAAGGGAGGGTCTATTATAGACCCTCCACCTCCTAACTTGCTTAATGCAAACCGTCTTCTATGTTTTTTTATATCTTCTATAGCATTATTTGGCCATACCCGTGTAAGTTGTGCTGCTTTACAATTGATAAGTTTATAGAATTGATAAGTGTAATCAAATAGGATTGTTTACATCTGCATGCTTATCTTATATTTTACATTTACTATATATGTTACTCATTAGTTATATTGACATTTTCCGCACAGATAACGTCCATTCTAATCTCTCTCTCTCTCTCTTCTGCCTTCGTCCCGACCAAATGGTACTCCTTGAATCCAGATTTTGGCCTCCACTTTCCACATGGTAATCAAAAAATGAAACACTTAACTCAGTAATTACATTAACAGATATTAACGTTATTGTTATGTCATATCTGAAGAAAAGCACTGCCTGTTCACTTTAAGCTTGTTGACACGCGAAGAGATGCATATATTTGACAGACATATATAGATGTTGGGTGACGAATTTTATATGCTTTCAATTCCAAGCAGCAATGCAACTACAATTCCTCTCAAAACCTCCATCAGGTCTGACCCACCTGAAATCATGAGCTTCACATGTAGATCTGATTTTTGTTATGTCTTTTCTGGTTCAGAGCAGACCCACTGGAGTTAATTTCTGACCCAGCTGGTAAGAAGGGTTCGGCATGGACAACGTCAAAGTTATAATATCCTGACAAGAAAAAATAACAGGTAAAACTCAAAGCTGTCACTTCCCTATCTCACGCACGCATAACTAGATGAACCAGTCTTAGTACAATACTTGCACACATGTTTGTTGTTGCTCTCTTCAAGCAGAACTAACCCCAAGAAACCATGAAAACCGAGTTTTGCAGTCACGCAAATCCACATTAACATGACTATATTCGTCAAGCCAACATATTTAAACCAAGCCCGTTGAAACAGACATGAATTTAGATTATACTTTAAATTGCAGCACATCTGCCAGTTGCTGAAGTATCAATCCTTCATCGATGGCGTTACCGACTCTTATTCTTTCTCTCAATATTCTAGTTGCTTCACCTGGGGAACTTAAGATATGTACGTGAATCCAACTTTTATGAAGCTGAAGATAGTAAAGAAACTGACCTTAGTAAAATTTGCTTAGTTCTAGAACAACACCAATGTAGAACAAGATTTAACTATCCCTAGTAAAGAAACTGACCTTTGTAGAATTTCCTTAGTTCTGGAACAACACCAGTGTAGAACAAGATTGAACTATCCCTGAAATAAACCATACATTTACTTGCAGTCTCGGGTTCACGAGATCAAAAGTTTGATGTTACATCCTGTAGTTGCCAATCAAAAGTACTTATTTGGGGGGAATGAAGCCTGGTCCGAAATCATTCAATTAAACAACAGCTATAGATCTACGAGCTTCACATGAATGATATCGAACCAGGCGAAATTCCCCACAACGGTTGGTACACATGTAGAGAGAGACAGATATAGAGAAATGAGAATGGGAGGCACAAATGAATTTAGATTTGGCCTTTGAATTATTCTTTTATGGGTCCTTATATACTTAGCATTAGAAAGTCATCCTGCTTTAGGAGTCTAGATTCTCTGTCTAATATAATCCTATTTTATTCTGTCTAGCTGAAAACGTCGTTATTTTTCTTAAATTTTAAACACTTTGTTATTCTTCCCAAAATCCGTAGCTTATGAGCCAAGCCCACCTAGCCGATGTTCTTTGTCATTTTCTTCGTAACACTACAAAAGTCACCCTCTCTTTTGTTCGCCACCTTCCTACCCCTTGTAAGACCTAACCCAGATTCTCAACCACATCAAATTATGCGACATTTTCAGATGATTGACTTATGTAAATTTATCACAAAATTATGGAGGAAGATGGAGCATGAATAACGATGAAGCATTGGCAGTGCCGACGTCCTTTGTCATTTTCTTTGTAACATTACAGAAGTTGTCCACTCATTGTCTTACTACGAGTCTCTTAGCTACCTTTCTACACCTTGTAAAACCCAACCCAGATCTCCTAATATCAGCCACATCAAATTATGCGACATTTGAGGACAATTTTCTTCTGTAAATTTATCACAGAGTTAGGGACAAAGATGGAGCAAGAATGACGATGAAGCATAGCATTGATTTACAAAAAGTTGATATTATAAATTTATAGGTGTTATTGAAAATTATTTCCTAAATTTTGGAGGATATAACAACCTAACTAAATTTATAAGACACTTTTATACAGAAAAATTTACAGAAGGCACAGCCGTGCAGGCTAACTCACGGCTGTGCAGCACTTGTATGGCCGTGCAGCTCACAGTCATGCAACACTTGCAAGACCGTGATAGCTAACTCACAGTCATGAGTTTTCTTCGCCTAAAATTAATATGTACTCATTTAGATATTGAAGTTTAACTTATTCAATTGAAGAACAAAATCAAGACCAAGAAAGAACAAGCATAACAAAGTTACAAATGAATATGTAATGTATACTTCCTACTTAATCACTTTGATATTTTAAAGGCTTTTTATAAATAAACACATTTATATTTTAGCTCATTGCATGAGTCTTTTTAGTCACCAAAAGGAATTAAGGTTTTGATTTTAAAGAAAAGGAGGATCATTAAAACATACATTTGGGTACATTTAAAGAAGTGCTTTCCTTAAAACATACATTTAGGTACATTTAGAGAAGTGCTTGAACTCAATTTTGCATTAGAAAGATCGAGTTTACCCATTTAAAGATGTTAGAATAATGATTTTAGGTGTATTGGTAGACTTATATAGGTTAATGGTAGAAAAATATAAGTTAAACAAAACTTATGTACCAAGACTTTGTAGCAATCTTAATTGTGCATTGGTTAATCAATGTGTTACAATCAAGCAATGTTCTAACTATTAGTACATTTGTCAATCGCACATTGATCAACCAATACAATCTTTCTCAAGAGTAACATTAATATTCCAACAGTTACTACATTGGTCAACCGCATATGGATCAATCAATACACAGTAACTAGTAATTGATAATGATGATTTCTTATTTTTAACAACTAGTTTGACCCCAAACCCAATAAGGTATTATGAATTTGTAAATTCTTTTGTGAGTATAGTTACTCTTCTTCTTAGAGAAAGATTGTAAAAAGAGGTACTTTTTACTCATGAAAAAATAAATTATTACAACAAGTTTACTCTTCACCTTGTTGAAAAAAGAGACTTACTGAAATTTTTAAGAAATGTCTTGAAGAGTGGATTTAGGCAATATTGGTTTTTGAAACTACTATAAATTACTTTTCCATTCTTTAAGTTACTTTTATCATAAATTAGTTTTCCTTTCTTTTACTCCTTAACTCTTCAAAATATTGTTTGATTATGTTATTGATTAATATTAAGTTACTTTCATCGTAAATTGATAATCTTAAGAGTCAAGGTGTGACTCCCCCAGTCGAGTCTCCCCAGAGCTCTGCCGCGGTGTGCATTGCGTGCCAGATGCCTCAACCAAATATAAAATTTTTCATAACTATTTACGATATGTTCCCTATGCTAACTGGTCTCACGAAGTATAGTCAACAAACTATAAGAGTTGCAAGGTACATTGGATTGTTCTTCATCCAATTATATGGATTGATCTAACAATGATGGAATTTTTTTTATATTCTGTTTACAGGTTACAGAATCAAATAAAATTGTATCTAACTCCATATGTGGATATGGGATGTATAAATTAGGTATGAACAGTAGAATAAAGATAAATTTATACTCAAATTTGAATTTACAACAAATACAACTGAAAAGTAGTTCAAAATTTCCACTTAGACTTATGACTAAGAGAGTCTTGGATAGAATAGCAAATTTTCCCTAAGTGTATCCTAGTTTTTTGCCTAATTCTTCTTCTAATTATCGACTCAACCTTTGATAAAAAAAATATGCCTTGGTTTATATTTCATCTCTTCAACAAGTTTAGTAATGAGTATAATAGCTCTATTGTTCCAATGGGGAGAAGAACCTATGATTAGCTTTTTGGGAAATTTCCAAATGAACAATTTCAAATAAATCTTTCTATTTCTTATTTTATTATGTTCAACTATATGGATTCCTCTATCCGAAGAGTAAATAAACAATTCAAAATGCCTTAACTTTTTTTATTTTTCGAACAAGTTTTATTCAAATAGCAATAATTTAAAGCACTTCTTTACACACTATTTTGAAAACCCAAGGACTCAATTGTATGGATATGTAAAATACAGTATTTTCAATCCTAGTCAGTAAATAATTTGTCCACTCCATAGATGCAATTTAGCCATAAATTTTATTAATTGTCTGATTCTCAATTATCGAATCTTGTTCTTTTTTAGTTTTTGTTTTATTTAAGTCATATATGTCGCTAAATCGAAATAATAGAATTGGATTTCTTTTTAATTGTGAAAGTTTGTTTATTATTTCTTTTATAAAGAACATTTTTTATGACCCAATTTTTCTTTCTTTTGATAAATTGAAAAAGAAATTTTATATTTATGTTCATTTTCCCTTTCACTTATAGTATGAGACAGAAGTGTCCTTTAGAAGGACTACTAAGTAAGTTGAGAAATTAAATTGTATTATTATTTTCATAGATCTTTCTACAAAGACTTTTGAATTTAACCATTCAAATTGAATTGAATTCAATTTCTAAACTATATTGGATTCGAGTAATTCGAGTAGAGTAATGTATTCTGGGAATAATATTACTTTAAATTTAACGGACGATTGAGAAAGAATAGAATGAGTGGATGAATAGGAAGACCAAGATCGCAACAGATTAGTAATATAGGTTCTTTAATTTATTGAAAAGAAACTTTTTGCATAAAATTGAAATTTAGTATATAAAAATTATTGAATTTGAATATATAAAATACAAAAAATAATGTTGATTTTCTTTTGAATTCGAAAATTTTATTATAAAAAGAATATAAATTGAGGCAAAAAGTTGGTAGAAACGATCAGGCAGTACTTCCCCCGATTCTGATCCAAAGTATATTGTCAACCACATTCTTTTGCCATTTGAGGTGTTAATTTACCAACTAAAATATCACCTGTCTCTACTATAACCTTCCCAACCACAATTTCTTTATAGGCATTTCACTATAATGTTATAAATAAAATTAATTTCAAACTGATTCATAATCAATCGTTGGCAGAAGATGAGTAAGAAATTGTAAAAAAAAATTGTAGCAAAAAGATATGGTATTAAAGGCATTTGCCCTATATGTGTAAATAAAAATCGGGCGAATCTTTACTTAGAGTAGAGCACAAACCTAAAATAATTGAAAAAACCATTCAGGAACAAGAAAATAACATCATGATTGAATTTTTATTTCGATCAAAAGGGTTCTCTGTCTTGATAATATATTCTTTTGTTAGAAAATTGTTGAGAAGAATATCTCCGAACATAACTAGGAACAAATTTTCTTTTAGTTGTGTTATAATTACAAAGAATCTCTTGCTTAGTATTTACTTATAATGTTGATGGATAAATATATGAGTCTTTCTTATATTGTTTCTGGATGTCTCAATTGTTAGAATTTGAAGAAATTTCCTCTTTCCAATGAATGAACGAAAGAGCCACTTCAAATTAGGATTTCAAAATGAAAGAATTTCGTTCTGTCAAAATATTGGATCTTTTCAATTGATTAATAATACAATTCATTTGACAGCATTAGGAATTCATAACAAAGTGAAGTTTAATATGTATACTAAATTCAAATGAACTGGCATTATTCATTAGTTGTTTTTTATTTCTTTGTTAATATTTATTCTAAATAACAATTCCAGTAGTCATTAATTTATTCATTAATATTACATTATTGATTATTTTATTCATTAATATTTATCTATTCTAAATAACACTTCCATTAGTTATTATTACTGATTAATATTAATAATGTGAAAAAATAAATTAAAATAAATAGAGAAAACCACCCATGTTAGGGTCTTTTTTCGAAGTCTAACTCGTGCTCTGATACTAAACCTATTGAACCCCGTTTCCGGAGCCTAACGTTTATGCTCTGATACCTACCTCGTAGGGTCTTTTTGATGGAACCTCATTAGCCAATTAGGCTCGTCTTCCTTCTTATAACATCCCATTTGAAAAATGACAATCCATTCTTATGTTCAAATCCTCAATTGTTACCCTAAACACATCGCTCAATTTATCTCTTAAGTCCATAACCAACTAAGTACATTTCAAGTTCCATTCAAGCCTAAATGTACCATAGAGAAGCATTGATAAGCCCACAACTTATAAAATGTACATGATTTGGGACAAAAATCATAACTTTCACTAGGGATGTCAGATTGAGACCATTATAAGACGGTTTCGAAGAGAACTTCGATTTATACAACTTCCGTGAAGACCCCAAAGAGAGATTTTTCCATTTAGAGGGTCAAAATTTCCATATTTATAAAATTGTCCTGAGAAGGTCCACCTAACGGACATAATGTCCCTCCAAAGGGACATGAACTGAGCTGGGACACAATAAACTCAAGAAGGTCCGCCTAGCAGACATGATGTCCCTCCAAAGGGGCATGCACTGAGCAGAAACACTGAAACACCCAAAAAGGTCCGTCCAACAGACATCAAGTCCGTCTAACGGACAGTTACGGGTTAAATTTCATATTTTCAACTCCTACAAGCTATCATGACCCTTCTTATGCATATCTATCATTCCTAACTCATTTTTCTCATCATTTTCACTTC